>CM075014.1:8188870-8213978 GCA_037576675.1 Pangasius sanitwongsei | reverse complement strand
ATTGTGGTGGTGTATAGAGCCAAAAATGTTAGAATTGTGTCGATGTCCCAATATTTATGGACCTGACTGTATTTCCTCAGAATGACACTCGCTGCGGCCAATCAGCAACAAACATGTGATGTTCAATAATGACCATTTTGAATTTCCCTTTTGACTTTTGCTGTTGTGTTTTTGGTTTTGCTGTTGCGTTTCTGGTTTGTTAAGGTGTTTTGCACTTACGGGCCACCATAGACTTTGTTGTAAAACAGCAGTGCATCTTATTGGCTCAGCTCCTGTTTTTACATGTTATGCTGTCCCTGGAGTTCTTCAGAAGAGGAGTCACTAATGAGATCACAACTTCTTGCTGAGATAAGAAGAATACAGAAATCTATAAGGCCTTATGCTTATAAGGAAGTGTTGTTGTACAAGTGGTGCTAAAACAGCCTGCTTACTATCAAACTACAGAATAGCTCAGCTCTGAAACCACATTAGAGAATAATAGTCTCAGAACCCAGAGTGTCTGGTATTTTTCGGCACTAAATGTAGACAAGAACCGCTTCCTTTCACAGCTACAAGCCGCATGACTGATGTGACCACTTTTCCTGTATGCAAGATTGGCTGATTTACTTGATACTAATTGCTTCATACAAAACTCTCTAATAACTTTTAGGAATGGTATGTTGGAAGCATTTTTGAAATCCGTGTGCAAAAGTTTACATGGAAGTGCATATACACTGAAATGCAGAGAGCCAATCAGATTGCAACCTTCAAGATCCTGAAGCCTGTGGCCAGATATGAGACTCTGTGACCCATGGGCGGAGCATTTGAAGCTGGTGATCTTGCTCTTTCTTATTTATTATTTCTGGATTCCCAGAAATGTTGCTGTTTACTAAAAGCACTGTGATTTGTCATGGGCATATTTGTTTTGTGTGTGGAAACACTGTGTACAGCTGTCTCATGTTTCTGTTCTGTGACGTGATGTGATGTGGATCACTGGATCTGGCTGCACACACACACACACACACACACACCTGTTTATCGTAATAATACACCTCAGGCAGTATGTCTAATACCTACAGTACAGCATATGTAATGTGAGTGGGAATTCTCTGACCTACCACTACAAACCTGGCACAATATTACAGGACATTGTATAAAGCAGTTAAAAGCCTTTTTATCAAGTGCTGGAATGTGCACCAGGATGGTTTATGTGACAAAGCCACCAGCTACAGAGGAAGTACCTGAAAAAAAGCCAAATTTAGTGTGAAGAGGAGATCTGTCTGAAATCATATCCTCACTCATTCATTTATTATTTGCTGTATAGACTATCCTATACATTATACTGTACAAGACAGCAGTAAATAAGAAACCCGCCTGAATTCAGAAAACATATATTTGATAGTGCACTAAGAAAAGTGTTAAACCAAAATGATTTTATATTTTAAATTCTTAACAGTATTCCTAATGAAGATTTGTACACGCTTGATCTTCTAAACTAGTTTCCTGAGGGAGCCAACACATCTTCAAGATCCCAAATGCTTAAACATGTATCTAAGACAATTTAAGGCAATTTAAACACAAAGGCAACTTATGATTTATTTAATTTATATGATTCATAATACTACTTAATTTTTATTGGTAGTTTTACTGTAATTAATGAGTGGTTTATACACTGGAATTAGTTGAATTCTTGTTGACTAGTTGAATTCTTGTTGTTTAATTACGCCCTACACTGTCACCTGAAGAACAGTCACGCTTCCTAGTTAAACCCTATTTTAGTGTTCTCTGTTTAAACACTCACCAGGTAAAACTTTTTATGATTGAAGCTCCTGCCTCAATAATGAGCCCTCTTTCAAAATCTCTTAAATCTTTTTCTCGTGCCATCTTGATCCAAAATTGAGGTCAGCTGGGCCTGCTCAGTATTTTACTACATGCCACAGAGTATAGTAGAATGTTAATTGTAACAAGACTGTACACCTGTACACTGTACACGCATCTGCACTTGTTATGTTTCTCCAGTCATTTATTCAGGTGTGACTATAAACAGCTTTTAACAGTAACATTATACATTAAGTTTTTATCAAACTAGTATTTAAAACACATAACCATAAATAGCTTCCATGAATAGCTCCTTCACTAGGTCCTGAATTGATCTGTGAGACCAATTCAATGACAAGATTAGGGATATAGGTGTAGGGCATTTTTCTGGCAATGTGTGTGTTTTATGATCATTTGGGTAAGTTTCATATAGCATTCGGGCATGAGAAAATTATTTAAGTTAAACTGGTGCATGTTTTAATATATAATAATCTAATATATGCAAAAAAACGAACGTCAAACCCCAAACCCACAGACAGAAAATATTAACCCACAGCAGCAGGAAAAGCACACACCTGGCAACCCTGCCAATGTATTCAAATAAATTACAAGTGCATTATATGGCAAATAATTCAACCATGGCTAAAGTTCTTATGGGTTCTTAGTTTTACCACTCTAAACCAGGCTAACTTTAAAGTGCATGCTAGTCAGAGCGCTGTGTTTGCCAAAGACCCTGCAGTGTTAGTTGTTTTTCAGAGCACTTTGTCCTCAATCTGACATGCAGGACTCCAGCTTCTCAAAGCTGCGAAGGGTTCTAGGGTGCTAAATCCCCAGAGGCTCCAAGTCTGACCGAATTCCACTGGCGAGAGCTTTGCTTGTGTTGGAGGTTGAGCACAAATCAAGCAAGAAGACCAGGACAGATAAGATGACTCTACACACGTCAAAATGTTCTTTTATTTCCACATAGAGAAGGTTAAACATGTGCGACAGCCATTCTTTATTGGGCCTGTGTGTCTGTAACTCCACACATCCACAAAATACAATCTAGGTTGTGTTCCTGGGTCACTCTTGGACTCTGTGTTCTCTATTTGTTTGACTTCTGCTGAAATGATAAGCATAGAGGAATACAGAAATCTATAAGGCTTTATGCTTATAAGGAAGTGCACTTTGACAAGTGTTGGTGTGGAACTAGCCTGCTTGCTATCAAACTGCAGAATAATCTCAGTTTAAAGGCACTTTAACACAGTGTTAAACAAAATAAGATGACAGTGACCTCGGACTTGCCAGTTCTTTATTGGAATGCCACATTTTTTACTGTTTAATAATCACAGCCTTTTGCCAATTAGACAAACACAAACTGACCATATTAGTACTGAGGTATTTGGGCTTTTCTAAATTTACATTTATAAATCCCTTGGAAAGAAGGACTGCTCTGTTCCGTTAGTATGATACACTTGAAACAACATGCTCGAATTATCATGATCCTTCAAAGTTCAGCAAAGTCTATCAGTGCACAAGCAAAACATTCCACCAACAATCAGTGAAAATGAGGAATATAATGAAAGACGTATATTTAACAGCTAACAGAAAGATTCCCTTTTAGAGTTCTATGACAAATTGAGTAGTCAAACGGCGTGTGTCACTGATTTGGTCATGTAATTTCATGTGTACAGTGTTGAAGAATTCTAAACAAACTCAGATATGAGTGTCAGAGTTGAAAGTGTGTGTGGTGGGACATGTTTTTATTCCTTAGTGGGAACCAAATTTCCCCACTATGTTAGAAATTTCTGACAGTTTTAACCTTTCACTATGGGAAACCAGGCAAAAAACTACAGCTTTTATCCTGCATTAATAATTAATAAATAATGAATTCTTGATAAACAATTAATAATTATGTGAACAAGAAGTCCTCATGAGCTAAGTAAGACAAATGTGTGTGTTTGTGTGTGTGTGTGTGTGTGTGTGTGTGTGTGTGTGTGTGACTCTACAGGAAAACATGAACAAATAGGCGTAACCTGCACTAAAAAAATGATGTGTTGGATTTACTTAAAATATATATGCACCATTTTTGCATCACACTTTTTAAGTAAATTCAACTTGAAGTAATTTTAAGTAACATTAACAAGAAAACTTTATGTACACATAAATATATGAGTTGAGTCAACATTTTTTACTTAAAAAAAATCTAACACCAACAGAATCTACCTAGTAATTGCAAGTTGATTCAAATGAACATTTAAGCTTTTTATGTAGCTCATTTACATTAACATAAGGTAATTAATTGAGTTGAACCTAGGTGTTGAATAAAACTGGTCTGCTGACTGCACTGCTCCCGAACATTCAATATCTTAAAATAAACAACACAGACAATTAGTACAAAACTGAAGCATTTACAAAACTGAAGCATGTTTTTGTAGTATTTGCAATACTACTCTGAAAAAAAAAAAACCCTCATCACTCATCGCATGTACATATACTTACGAAACACACGGGCAAACGTGATGCATACTTTTTTTTTTTTTTTTTTACGAAGTACCAATATTCGCAGCAATTCAAAAAATTCAGTTTAAAAGTATCCCCTTGACCACAAATGCAATAAACGAGTGTTAATGGATGTTAAAAAGACAAACTCTAATATTTTACTTTGTTTATTTAAAGCTTACCTGAAAATTTTTCACCATCTTCACCATGTTGTACTTCAGAAAATGGCTCCAAGTGTTTCGCTGGATATTTGCACATCACGTCGCTCACAGTCACACGTGAAATTTTATGTTAGGTTTACTTAACCTTAACCTAACTATGATTATAGTTGATGTGACTCACGTTTTTCCGTTCATTTTATGCATACTCTTAAGTTCACCTTGTAATCGATATGTTTGTGTTGCACACACTAATGTATGTTAAGTAAAGCTAAAAATATTAGAAAAATCTAGGTTTTTGAGTTTAATCTATTTATATTTATACGTAATGGTTGTTGAGCCAACGAATCACTTTTTTCAGTGTGCCTTATCAGGACCTTGTCAAGTAAAGTGCTTTGTATAAAAGCTGTGTGCTTCTTTTCTTTCAAAACTGAAAAAAATTTCTTTATGGTTACTGAGATTACGGTTATGGTTAGATTTAGAATTAAATGTAATTTTTTTATTAGTATTTTTTTTTTAATTATAATATATGTAGTTATGTACAATATATGTGGTGGCCTGTAAAAACCGATCAGATTCTGGAACTCAGCTAAAAATGACGAAAAATATTTAAGAATTTCAAATAAAAATTTTCAGACAAAATGTAGTTTTTCTGCCAGTAACCTGTACGTTGATCTCTACTTCACAAAAGCATAAAGATATTTCATCAAAACAACATCAGAATGTTGCACTGATGTCTGCCTACAAAGATCATGTTGTCTATGAAGCCGTTTTAACAAACGCAGGTAAATGCAGTCAGTCTGCCTAAAGGTGTTTAAAACCTTGCTAGCTAAATGTGATTTCCTCACTGAGTGAATGTCACGATTTGTTTTAGTTGTTAAATAGCTATGGCCATAGTGATCAGATACCGACTGTCAAAATGTCTGTGACGCTCCTGCACCATCACATCATCAAAACAGAGTAGAGCGCTTACACACTCAATACAAATGGCAAAAAAGTTTAAAAATGTTGAAATGCCCTAATGACAAGGCATGAATGAAAACTAATTTAGTACAAAACAGACTGAATTAATCAGGGAGTATGTAAGCACCGACGTAAGAGTGAACAGAAAGCAGCTGAGTGAAGGGACGATGATGGAGCTCATGTTTAAATGCTTGAAGTGTTTTTGTTTTTTTTTACCTGAGATGATGAGACTGAAGTGAATGATGCTGATCAGAGTAGCAATTCATGTTCCATTGTGAACTTCTAATTCTTTAAAAAGTGCCAGTAATGTTTTTCTATAAATATATTTATAACTGTATAAATTACATATAGGTATAAATGTAGAGGTAAGTGGAGCATCTTTCAGTGGAAGTGGAATAAAATATTTAAATGTAATTTTCGCCCGTTGGGGGAACCAGAATTTAAAATGCTAGAATTTCACTTGTGGTTGAGGTGCATGCAAAAGAGTTCAAAATGCAAAAATGCATTTCAGTTCAGGAAATCAGTAGTTTTCAGAACTATGTATATATATATATACAGTATATATAAAAAACGTACAAAATGTCAAAACTTGACTAGGTGAAGGGTTTTCCCAGGCAGCCACAAATACATACAGTATACGCAGTGTGTGTGCGTGTGTGTGTGTAGGACCAGTGTTATAAGCAAACACAACTTCCAATGTATCCTATTCTGAGATAAGCCTGTACAAGACAAACGTTGCAGCAGACTCCAGAACTGACAAGGATGACAGAATTCAAGACTCTTCAAAGGTCAGCGGTGTCTTTGTTCTTCAGTTCATGATCATTCACTGCAGCTATTGATATTTACACGGGGAAGCTGATAGTGAAATTTCGCTGATGTTTCCAGTCATGGTCCTCGTCAGGGGCCTAACTAAAGTCTTCAGAAATGCACTCCTGTATTGTGTCATATAAATGTTTGTCTGTTGGAATGTGCTGCTGTGCATCACTGCATTGCCTGTGCTTTTCCATTTTCACTGGTTGTGAAAGGTCATGCTGTTTCTCACTGATGCTTCATCTGGCTAATTACCTTGCTCATGGAAAGTGTTTGTGTATACAACTTAATCACACACAGGCATGTGTACACACATTCATACACACACACACAGAGTGCAGCCAAGTACTACTCTCTAATAGAAAGTTTTAATTAACTGTATTCACTGTATTCATCTGTCAAAAAAAGGTTCCCAATACATTCAGTTAAAGACAATCTGAAAACTACATTACAACAGTGAGCGTTTTTCCAGCTTTGTTTCAAGATTTAACAGCAACCTTACTGTTAGTTTTGTCTGTTGGTAAATTTCTATTTAAGATCATTAATGCCCAGGCAGTGATTTCTTTTCATGCAGAAAAGCTTGAAATATTTCATACTTTTCTTTCTACTTGGCTAGTAAAGCATGCATGTGCAAATCCCTCCAGTAATCTATGTCTAATGAATGAACTGATTGACAGCAAAGATTTTTGTACTTAGGTTATTTAAGCTCAGGGCCTGTTACGGTCGCTTTACTAGAACAACACTGAGTGTAGTAATCGGTTTAGAGCTGAGGTCATGCTAGAAGAGTTGGAGGCAGATACACAGACGAAGTGAGGCTTTAAAGACAGGAATAAGCTGGGAATGTTCTTGATGCCACTTGTCATTATGATCACACTGCTGCTGTTTCCTAAAGCCATTCCTCTCTGCTTATTCAAGTACATTAGAAGTGAAGGTAGATTACTTCATCAGCCAGAGATGGAGTCTGAGGGCTCAGTGACTCACAGACAGTGGACGTACATGAGTCACACACTTACAGCGCTTTGTAGTGTAATATTTATAATTGTCTTACAAAGAGGATAAAATATTATCTTAAATAAAGGTCAGTTCAACAGGCTAACAGTCATGATGAGGCTGTCCAAATTTACTGAGTAACTCCCTACTTGAGCTCCTATTGCAAATAAGCCAAAGCTAATACAAGCAAGTAAACATAAGAATATGAGGTCCCTGCACAACCTTTCAGCTATGTTAGCATTTAAGAAGAGTTATTTTTTTATAAAGTCCATGTAACTATAGTGTAGTACTAAAGCCTTTATGTACTATTGCATTTCCATCTCCATTATACACAGTTAGGGAAAATGCAAATAAATTTCCCTTGGTTTTGGTTTACAATCAACTGTAATACAGTGATCTCTGTGTCTGTGTGGGTTTCCTTCAGGTTTTCCAATTTCCTCCCACCTCCCAAAGGTGGATAGGCTATGCCCCTATGTGTGAATGTATGTGTGTGCCTGGTGCCCTGAGATGGACTGGTGTATTCCGCAGAGTTTAATTCTGCTTCACTCCTGTTGTTCCTGGGATTGGCTCCGGCTTCACCACCACCACCACCTTGATCAGGATAAAGTGGTTACTGAAGATGAAGAAATGAATGAATGGATGAATGAAAGTGGAAAGTTTTTTTTTTTTTTTTTTTTGCTGAGCCGATGTCTAAACTCTTACCATCAGAACTTCCATGTTCAAAAAAAGCTTGAATGGCCTAAACGTTTTAGGCAGGTGTTTAGATTTGTCCAAGCCTCTGCAGGTGTGCTCTGTCAAACCCTGCTCCAACTCAGGCCGACTTTGAGATAGAGGCAGACTGTGCACTTCCTGTGATAAGAAAAGACACTTAGCCATGAGAGAACATTAGTACAAATTTTACTCATTTACATTTAACTACGTGTTGATTATTCCGCTCCAAATAATAGCAACAGAGAGTATTTGACTATCTTTTAAACAGTAGTCGCTGTCACCTTCAACAGTTGTCCATGGTGAAAAATGTCATTTGTTTTTGAATTTGTCTTTATCTAATGTACTAATGTACAAAATATACTCATGTAAAATTAAACCGATTTGCATTTGAGGCTGGAAACCAATTGACGAAGACCTTCACAATTAAAAGGTAGCTTAGTAACGTGGAAACGCATGAATGGAAATTCATACGAAAGATTCCAGGGAGGTCCCCTGTGTTTTGCTTGTGACGGGTACGGTGCGTTAAAGGTTGTCACACAAACCTGAGGAGAAGTACACCCACTATAAACTTTCCGGGAGCTTTTTAAACACTGCCTGTGCAAGCCCGGAGAGCTAGAGCCAAACCAGGGAGCTTCAGCAAAAATGTCACGCACATACGCACACTCACTCACATGCTGCTTGCCAGCCTTACTGGAGATTATATGGTTTCTTTGTATTTATATTACCTTATGTATTTAGATTACACGGCTTCTCTTTATTTTCCAAGTTAAACACACACGGTATTATTCATGGCGATGGAGGGGGACCTGTAGTGTACCAGGATGATTGGTGGACACTCAGAGGCAGCCTGTGACGAAGGCTGTGCCACCCGAGGTTAAAACAGGACAAAGCACTGGAGGATCAGCGCACCGGAGTGTGACATCTACATTCCTTATGGGACAAATCAAAACAAATCGAGACACGCTGTATTGACGCTACACAGTACTTCATTAAAAGTAAGTGCTGGAAATGGCATACTGCACGCAAAACTTAGAGTTCGTGAAATGTGCCCCTAAAGACTTAATGTCCTCATAGTTTGAAATCTACAAAGATGAATGTGAAAGCGTTCAATACACGGTGTGCTGCACAAGGTTGCAGAGGCCATGGTCAGAAGGAATAACTCATGTAGATCTCACCACACAGCGAGAAGAACAGAACACACCTCCCAGTGTTATTAAAAAAAAAAAAACCCACATAACAGATTGGACAGGCTCAAATTGAGGACAAACATACCAGACTTGATGTGCTTGCTGGCATGGCCTTTACAACCTTGTTGAACTGAGTGCTCAGACTAATTGACACTCAGCACTTGCATTATGCCCGCTACTTATGTAGAGAGTTGGAAGACATTTCCTCAGGATTGAAATGGAAACTGGAAATGCAAAGGAACAAATGTGTAGGTTTGCAGCACTCTCGGCCATGCATTTCGGTTATGTGGAATTGATTTCACTGATAAAGTGTAGCTTTATAAGTACAGGTAGTAACATTACACTCACAGACTTCCTGGCTTACTTGCGTTAGCTAATAACTCAGAATTCTTTTAAATGCATGCACACTACAAAACAATTTCATCTTCATTTTTTTCCTCATATAAATAAATTCAGCGTGGATCAAAATTTGAGTGAGGTCTACATGGAAGAAATGTCATGGTTAATATCTCACAATCCCGAATGTGCACATCCATTGCTAATTTTTAATCCCCATTATGTTATCCTTACATTCTTCCATAAACCGTGGAGCCTCCACTTTTGATATTTTAATTTTTTAGAGGAATATAATAAATATAGGAATAATAGGAAATTAGGAAAATAGGAAATTTCACAATATCTTAGAGCTTTTTCTGGAGTTTGCTTTTATATTTCTGAAAAAATGAGAACTGATTTCATATTAATGGAGCACATAAAATGAATATATACCATTTATTTTGTCTTCTTATTGAAACATAGCTTATTATCATCCTCTGTATTGAAGACTAGTTCTTACAGCATATGTTCTTTATTTTATCTTGCATGTTTATTCAAAATTGTTACAGTGAATCAATAAAGAACAATACATTAAAGATCTTACCAGTAATTAATCATCTATTTTATCCAGTTATTAAATTTAGTTGTAATAATTATTGAATTGAGATAGTTTTTTTTTTTTTTTTGAGTAAACTTATATAAATCAAACATTCTAAAAAAGTGTAACATATAGTAAAAAAGTGTAACATATATTAATTAGTACAAAAGTGTGCATATAAACTTTTATAGTGTCAATGTCATAACTAAAACAGACAAGCAGCAGCTTATTTCCTGAAGGTGGTTATGCTGTATACAGTATATGTGCCAAAAAAAATCCAAAACCTTCCAAAACTACTGGAGGTCCGGACCTTGGTGTCCTCACAGCTATTTATACAAGCAGCTGATAGTTTGAAAGGTTGAACTGGCAGTCTTCATTGCTTAATGAGTCACTCTTTGTCATACCATTGTTTCCAGTGAAGAATGGTGATATTAGATAGGAAGGCTAAAATCTGGTATCTCTGAATAGCTTAGTACTGAAACTATTTGAGTTGAGCAACACATTATATTATAAGGTCTCACTGATGATGTAATAAGAATGATGTGCGGTAAACTATTGCACACACAAGGCAGATAGGCAACTGCATTTGTGCATTTGTGCATTTTCAAAAAGTGTTTCAAGTTCATGATGCCTAACTGACTTCACGCCATGTTTCCTTTAAAAACTGAACAGAGAAAACCGAAAAGTGGTAATCCTTTTATTCACACAAACAACAAAGATAATGCACAAACTTTACAATTCTGTCATCTGTCCTTTTGTACTTTGATTTGATAACGTGCTAATTCAGTCTACTTTTAATTTCTCCTCCAAAGGCATTATAGAGTTAATAATCCACCATATTCATGTTCATTACATCTTCTCAGTCACTGTATGGATGTGCCAAGCAGTGTGAAAAATATAAATGGAAATACAAATGGAAATCAAATCTAGGGGGCATTTCACTCCTGACAAGACTATCACTGCATGAATCTACAGTCTGGGCTAGAGAGAAATCAGCCCTAGCCTCACTTCATACCTTTCTGTATATTTTTCTGACTACTATTGGTGGCACTGAACCGCCTGGTTTGATTAAAAAAAAAAATTAAAAAATCCCAAAATAACCTGCCTTAATACACTTCTTAACAACAAATAATCTGATACCAAAAAAGAAATATTATATTGATGTATTTTTATCTTATTATCTAAGGACAGTCCTGCTAGCCAATTAACACCGGCCGCCCCGATGGCATCGCAAACTTAATATCTATGTACTGACTATAGCACTGAGCATTCAAACTTGATGTCTTTTTAATGATTTTGGTTTTGGACTGATGGGTTTATACTCCTGTTCTTTGGCATCACTGTTAGGCTACATCTGGTGAGCTGCGAGAAACTCAGTGATTCTCCTTTCAGCTAATATCCTAATCTTTCTTGGCATCTTTGCTCAGACAAGTGTCATGTTTTTACTTTTGGGAATTTAAGTGATTTTTCTGTTGAACATAAGCACAAGGAGACTTGGAATTTCTTACTTTCTTTCCGCCCAAGTGTTGATTAAGTGTCTGAGTTCAGTGACTCTTTCTAAAGGATGTGGGTGCTGATTATTAAATAGTGTTAAATATTTTCATCCCGCACAAGTAGTTCAGCTGTGTTTTTAAATGTGTGTTGGCTAAAGAATACTATAATGTCCATATGACGTCAACCACAGAAGAAAGCTCGAATGTTTAGCAATTTATTATACTTGCAGTTGGGTCAGTTCACTTGGAAAGGAAATATGGGTGGTTTGACTTGGTGTAGTTCCTGATTAGGGTAGAGACACCAGGCTTCACAAAATATTAAACCTAAGCTTAGTTTGTAAATCAGGGTGTTTTCTCAGTGCAACTTCTTATGAATTTATTTAATTTCTTATGAAAAAGGAAAGGAAATTTAAAAGCATAATAATGTAAACTGTATTGTTTGATGTAATTACCTAAATGTTTGCAAATGGGTGCTTGCACTGCTGACTGATCAATTTCATGAGCCTCATGAGGGTTTGGTTTGGTTGGGGTTTAGAATGTCATGAAATGAAGCTTGCCTCATGCTTTTTCAGTCTACACTCAAACTTTGAAAGTGTGATTAAACAAAACGCTGTAAGTCCCAAATCAAACGATAGTCAAAAGTTATTAAACAAATTCATGAACATGAACTCCCCCGCCCCTTTTTTTCATTTGTTTGGATGTTTAACCAACCAACTATTAGACATCAGTTTACATAGCTAATCTTCCACAAGCCACAGCTTTAATCTATCTGCATTCATCATACATGGCTGCCAGAAGCTTCACAGACTAAATCATATTAGTCATAAATAAGGTAAATGGCGCAAAAAGCCTCATTTAAACACAACCACATTAATGGCATTTCTGCATCGCTTCACTAAATGTAGGCCTGGTGAATGTGTGTGGTTAGAAGTATGACAGATTGCATAGTATGGTAAATTAATGAGATGATATGGTTTGGAATACCAGTGGTATTGCCAAGTCTGAAAACGGAGCATCTGGTAGGATTTAATTCTAATGAATCTGTCAGTCAAATGGGTGATTCCATGATTGGGGTGCCATTTGTGTCCCACTTATATGACATTTACAAATATGTATGTAGACTAAAGGTAAAAGAGATTTTAAACATAGGTAATGTGTCCTTCAACATATGTGCATGTTATTATGTGTGTAATAATAATAATAATAATAATAATAATAATAATAAAATGTATTATTATTATTATTATTAATATTATTATTATTATTATTATTATTATATGTGCATAACAATTAATCTAGCATTTTGCTTACTATACCTACATTTTACATTGAAAAACAATTCATTAAAATACTTATTATTTTGCATTAATGTATAAATCCATTAATGTATATCCATTTGATATAACAAGCTTGAAATATTCTCCATGAGTCATCCATTACAGGTGATGGAAAATTCACATTCACATTCACTCAACCCTGTTACCTGAACACATTTACCCTGATGAAATATAAGATTCCACAAGTTACCTGTTCAACAGGAAGTCACATCGTCCAAATTTCCTGAAGATCATGGGAAGAAAAGTACATTCTTTCTTTTTTTCTTCATCTCCAACAATAATGTGACTTTGACTGACAAGTCCACTCTACAAGTACTTTGAACCTGTTACTCAATTACACACTGAAAGTAAATTATAAAATATTTTTTTTTAAAAATGTAAATCATTAGAATGCTGTTAATGTCCTCAAAACATTAGCATGAATGTTACTTATCCACAATTTGTGTATTTGCTAATTCTATCCTTAAAAAAAACAACAACTCAGTCCTGTTACTCATTTAAGATCAAAATGCAATAAAATGACATAGTGGTGCCTGAGATGGGTTTTGAAAGTTTACGTATATGTATTCCTATTCAGCGTTGAAAGACGAAGAAATAAAGTTTTTTTATACCAATCATGGATTCAGCCATGATAATCAGGTAATGTCCAGCTCAGCCATGCAGGGAGCAATAGTTAAAAAGAAACAAAAAAAAAAACAGTAAAAAAAAAAAAAAAAAAAGCTGCAGGAATTTTTTTCCCCAGATGTTAACATCTGATGTTTCATGCTATTTACTAGGCAAGAAAAAAAAAAACTTCTGACCTTTGAATCTGGAGCCTGTAGTCTTTTACAATGTTGTCTTGTCTGTCACTTGACAGTTGACTGCTGTAGTTCTCTCAGCTTAGACCCAGCTTAGCAAACACTTGTGTTATATTTTCCATTAGAAAAACCTGGGGTCACCGGTATGTCTGCCTCTGCTAGCCAAAACCAGATGGGGTTTTCCTATAAACAAGTGTACAGGGAATATTTATACAGTCTATGGCACCTGACGCCATAACACTCATGACATTCTGTTTAGTAGCCAATGTTGCCATAAGTCACTTTAGAGAATTAAGTAAATATTTTCAATATAGCCATGCTATTGTTTATTATAGAATGGCAAAAGCTTTAAATCTTGCCAAATCCTATTTTTAAAAAATGTCATTTAATAACAGCTTGTCCTGTGATGTGCGCTGTTTTTTAGTGCCGGCACCTTTTTGTCATGCGGGGGTCTATTTACTGTGAGGTAGATGCTAAAACACAGTCACTTCTGATGCATTAAGTTTGGAACTTATCACACAAACCATCACAGCCATGCTTTCACATTTCAGCTCTGCTGCTCATAAAACTTCTGATTAGTGCATTTGCACCTCATTTGTTAAAGACGTCACCCAGCAAAATTTTACGTTTACATTCCGTTTGATTATCACCTGTCATCAAGCTCAGTTCAACCTGTTCCTTTGTTTCCTGGGACATTTTGCTTTACATATAAAATGTGCTATTTTGAACTATGTTTTAACTTCAAGTGAAATGTTCTTTATGTTTAAGACATGGCATGAGGAATTTTTTTCATATTAGCTATAACCATTTAAAATGTTGTTACTGTATGGCAGTTCGGGATTGTTATATAATAATTGGTGAAAAGTTCCCGGTGTTAATTCCTTGTTAAAGTCATCCTGGAAGTCCTGGAATAACCCCAACATAAATAAGGAAAGCAATGAAAACCTCCCATAAATTTGGCCATGGTTCAACTCAATTGGTGGTCAGCAAGAGGAAAAAAAATGTGCAAAGTGAGAGAAAGAGAAGATGATTAAAACTGACAGAAGGAAAGAAAACACGGCACATGAGGCTGCCCCAAAATAATTTATCAATGAAAGCGGCCTCCTGCTGACAACGGCCGTTTGGAGCAGCTTTGTTGTAAACCTAATTACTTTTTACTATTCTGTTCTGGAGTAGACCACCCTGGAAAGTTGAAGCGTGATTAAATCAGTTGCCCTTTTTATAATACTAACTCGTAGAACCCACAAGTTAGATGTTAAGATCTGCGCTTTCTCGAATGATGGTATGCAGAATTTACAGTGATGACATTATGGGTACTGTAATAAGCTTAACCGATACTCATGAATTCCACTGAACCATTCCGTCCTAACTCTCAAATTATGAGCATGAGTGCATATCACATAGTCGAAGATGTTATCTCAGACTTTGAAGATGCTTCTCTCGCAGCAGTAATCTGAATGGCATCGCCTCTTGGCCGCAGATCCTCCTACATATTCTATGCTTTGGCATACATCTGGCACGCTTAGTCAACAAATCTTGAGTCCTAACTTGTCACTGGAATATAAATTGCCAGGATTCCATCTGAGAAAGGTTTTTTTTTAAAGTCCTTCCCATCAGTTAAGACCTCATTAAAGACTCGCTCCAGAAACAAAAAGACGAGGTTCGTCATCCGATCTGAATCTGTTTGTTTCTATAGAGGCAGTGTCTTTCTGTGCTGAGACATTAGTTCACTGCATTTTTACTGCACATTTTATTAATTGTCTGTGGGTAATTCGGTAATGGTAAGCTTGTCAGCAACTTGAATTAGGAATAGTTATTTTGAGACTTTGAACCTATAACATTCTATATCTGTCTTTTTGTATGACAAATGTAATTTTTTAAAGTATCGCTTTAAAAAGTTTTAAAGTATTTTCCTTGATCTTATGGAGGTTCTTAAGAATCACACTATTGTCAGATAGAACATAACTCCAAGGCCTGGAGTAGGATCCTAGTATAAGTGCGTTTATTCAGATGTGATATTCATTGTTGTTGTATAGTACTTTACTTGTAAAACATACTGGAAGGCGGAAGTCTGCTGTTTTGTGATTGTATGCTTTTACTGAAATGGCATACTATAATACTGGAGTCTAATACTTCCATTATTCATCAGAATCTGCATCTACTACATTAGCAAGGTTACTTAGCTTCCCAAATGTGCCATAAATTCGAAGCAAGGCTTTGATAACATGAATATTTTTACAAGCCATGACATTTTGGGGGTGAATTAATGTTTTTCAGTCATGTAAGTGGCTTCCAAAACACAGCTTATTAAAGAAAACAGAGATATATGTTTGTAGTGCCCCGTGCGGTTTGTTTCTGTAGATGATATACTATACATGCAGAGGTCTTGGCTTGGGGAAGAGAGAGCGAAGGCCTCGTTTTTCACTGGGACACATTGAGGGGGCTCTCAAAGCTACTGAATCCTGAGAGTGTGTGTGCATAGTGTTATCCAGAAGAGGAGGCCTTAGCAAGGTCTGTACTCTGTAAATTCTGTAAATTAATAAGTTGGCTGGTACACTAGTAGGCAGATACATTTGTGGACTTTAAGTGAGCTTATGCTTCATAAATAAACAGAGCCAAACTAGTTGCTGCTGAATGTCTTCTGGCTTAAGTGGATTTTAATAAAAATCAACAGAGAGCTCCCCTATAGCTGAGCCATATTCTCCAATGTGGTTGGAAGTGAAGGTCAATGTATAGCTTAAAGACCAAGAACTGGGTTTAGCCGTAATCTGACATCGATTGAATGTTTATTCAGTGTAAATATATTACGCTTGGTTTACTGTCATGCTGTCATCAAGCAAATGTAAAATGACACACTGCTGCCATTGGAACTATGCTAAACATGGCTGGTGTATCCTGACAAGTGTGTTTTGGCAGGGGGACAAACTGTGGGTGATCTGAAGGGAAGAGGAGTGCGACTGAGACAATGAATGCAGTGAAGAGCACTGAGCAGAGGCTCGGACAGAGCCGTACCAGCACTGAGCTGGGCTCCAGGAACATGGGAAACCCCAGTACCAATTCTGAGAGCGGCTCCAGGAACATTGCCAACTGCAACACCAGTGTGGAACAGGGCTCCAGGAACATGCGCAACCCCAACAGCAGCACCAATCAGAGCTCTAGGACCATGGGCAAGTCAAACAGCAGTGCTCAACGGGGTTCCAGGTACATGGGCAACTGTAACACTAACACTGAGAAGGGCTCGAGGAACACAGTGAACCAGAACTCTAGTGCTGAACGAGGGTCCAAGAACATGGTGAATACCAACACCAGTGCTGAGAAGGGCTCAAGAAACATGAGCAACACCAACAGACAGGTCTCGTCAAAAGCATCGGCCCAACCTCAAAACAACAATGGTGAGTAGAGGTGCTAGTATCTCCCAACACCAAAAAAGATTGAAAAAAATGCTAATCCAACTAGCATTTACCAATAATAGATGCTGGAAATAACCTGCAATCACACATAAGCTGTGTGGTTTTGGTAGAGTCAAAGAAATTTTAATCTGTTAAAATCAGTTTGTTTATGAAAATGTTACTCTGTTCAGCTCTGAAAAAAGGTAACTACAAATTTCGACAGTCCAGATTTTTTTTTAGCTCTCTGAAAGTGCTTCTACTGATAGATAATTGTCTAAAATTCCAGAAATAAGGGTACCAAACAGTACTTTTCCTTGTTGCAGGGGTGGTACTATCAAGGGTACATCTTTTGTACCTTTAGTAATGTATGTTGTACCTGGGAATGTGCATGTGGTGTACCTTTAATTAGCAATTAGAGCATAACTTTAAAGGTACATCATTGGTCCTTAAGATTCAATTATGTACCTTAAATTATTTTTAAAAGTATAAATGTATATACTAAAGGTACAAAAGCTGTACCATCCCAGCTACAAGGAAACGTTTTGTTTGGTACCTTTATTTCTGAGAGTGTATGTATTAAATAATTGAATGTACATGATATAGTAGCTGTGCTGTTGTACTTCAGCAAGGCCTACTGTAGTTGTAGTTATGTTAGCCACATAACTAGGTAGCTTCATCAGTATCTAAACAACACTTAAATTTGGTTTGCTCGGATGTAGCCTACAAATACACCATATAATTGCAGACTTTTCAAACCAAGCATTTGCACATTGAATTGATTCTACAATCAGTGTAGAGGATTGCTAAAGTTCTTGATCTGGAATTATGTGTCTAACTACTTGCATGGAACAAACGCACTGCTGCTGTTTTTCATCTTTTCTTACCAGTTCATTGTGTGCAAGCATGTCTTTAGGGATGAGATTTAGAGAAGAGTTTTGGAGTGAGGTTTGGATGAATAGCTTTGAATAGAAGGAAGGGATTGGATTCTTTTGGTGGAAGTCTGGTGGGAGTTAGCAAGAACTTCTATCACTTAGAGTTGCTTTAATAGTTTACTTCAGAAGACTGGTAGCTTATTAAAGCTGTATTTACACGTGTAAGAGTGAATACAGGAAATTATTGTTTTCCTTCACAAGTCCAACTATAGTAGTGTTCCCAGGAGACATGACTGTGAGCTTTACTTTGTATTCAGTTGATTAAAATTCATTGAATCATTTTCTAAAGCATCATAAACAATAAATATTTAAAATAAAAGCATTTACATTTGCAAAAATACATACCAGTTAAATAGGTGAGTATGTAGGTGAGTATGCAACATGTTATTTGCCAAGTTACTCCCTAGGCCAGATTTAAAAAAAAAAAAAAAAAAAAGACCTTTTAACATTTTATTAGAACCATCTGATGAGTAATCCATGCTAAAGTCTCAGTCTGTGCCGCTTCTTGACTTTAGAGTCTAATCACACCCGCCTAAATGCCACTCAAATCACAAGGTTTTTGGGGGCTGAAAGTATTTGTGGAATCCAGCGATGCAAACTGTATTTTTAGAATGATGGATCTCTCGACTCTCAACCTAACGGTGAGAGAAATACAGCGTTTCCCACTTCACTTTAAGAGCCGCCTCAGTTTTCCATGATGTCATGTGTGGTGCTTGGGTAAAAGGAACTAGGGAGAAGAATGAATACAAGCTTCAATGTTCTTTTCATTCAAGTTTTTTTTTTTTTGGGTTAGTATTATTTTTATCTCTGTAAATGAGCCTAATAGCTCAAGACTTTGACCATGTAGTTTTGTGCTGTTGCCAAAACTCTAAAGCCTCAACGTAAATTGAAGATAAGGCCCTTGCAGTCACAGTCTCACTGGTTAATGTTATGTAAACTGTCTGGTAATTGAAGGAACTTCTTTTCTCGTATTGTGGAGTAAAGTGGTTTGGCCCTCATCATGCTGGCCTAAGAACACAAGTTCTCTCTGGAATGGTATTATACGGTGAAAAAGAATGAAAGTATGTAAGTATAAGACATTATAACTGGTCCCGCTAAAGAATATCTGCCTTTGTAACTATTTCGGTACAACGGGACCTATTTCATGAAGGCAGTATCTTACAAACTCACCAAAACAAAGACAGTGTTTTGATTTGAAGCCCTTCATTTCTTGCACCTCTTTTGACTTGTTTGTGGCCATGCATTACCCTGATGATATCAGTCCTTAGCTCTTGGTCTTGGGCCAGGGACTTATGACGATCCTTATAAGCCTGTGATGTGAACATCTGTTTAAAAACAGGATCCTGTTACTTACATTATAACAGCTAATGAACAGTCATCGTCCCACCAGCCGCTAATAAAACAAAAAATGCAGCTTGTCATGTTACTCAGAAACCACAAAGCCCATTCATCCTGAAGACGTTCCTGTGTCGGAAAACTTAAAGGAACAGCTTTACCTCTGACTGTTAGAAAGCACTGACACTGGAGACTCCTTCCAAAACTTCTAAATAAATGTCTCCTCACAGAAAACTTCACCACATCGACAGTTACACATGGTTTTACTCTGTTTAAGTCAAGTATCCACCATAGAAGTTATTACCATAGACGTAATAATGTATTAGAATGAGTGCATTAAAACAAATCTTGATTTGCCTTACAGACAGAACTATTGTCAGAGCTGCTGTTATAGATAGTTAATCAACACCTTCTGACTAATCTGAATCGAGAATTCAACAGCACCGTGGTACAAGTGATCTCAACAGGGTTGGACTGTGACAATCCATGCATACCACAACCTACTGAATCTAAGTAAATTACTGTTTGTTGTGATGTAGAAGCGATACACTAAATGTGGCGTGAAATGTGATGGTGGCCTGATGTGTTTAAAGAGTCCACATGATGGCATCATTCACACAACAGAGGCCTCGGATGCTCTCATTCATTCATGCCTGTGTTTGTATGATTTCAGCAGACCACAGGAGAACAGGCTTATTTTGCTGCAGCATAGGCACCTGCCATTGACATATTTTAGACTTATTTTTATCGCATACATCTTAAGACCTTTCATCTGATTTAAATTCTGTTTAGATTCTGATTCAGTTCATTGCACAGCGAACATGTGTTTCAGATCAGAACTAAGTGCCCCTGTCTTCAGATGTGTAACAGTTTTTTAAAATGGATTTCTGTCCAGCAGAGCTCACTTTTGTTAGCTCCATCGTCAGTGGGATAACGTGTTGTCAAGCCACTGTAAACCAAAGTGGGAAAAAGATACTTGGCTTCTCAAGGGCATCCGCTTCATTCTGTCCATTTCCAATTTAATATTCAGAACATACAGTATAATGAGGGCACTTTTGCTGCTAAGGATAAGAACATCAAGCATTAATATATGGTTTCCATCTGATGTAGAAACTTGGAAAAAAGTTTATGGACACCTGACCATCACAGAAGACTTCCCGTTACTGGAACTAAGAGGCCCAACCTGTTCCAGGATGACAATGCCCCTGTGCACAAAGCGAGGTCCATGAAGACATGAATTGACAAGTTTGATGTGGAAGAACATGAGTGTCCTGCACAGAGCCCTGACCTCAACCCCACTGAACACCTTTGGGATGAAAGGTGTTCCAACTGCGTGCCATGCTTTCTTGCCTAACATCAGAACCTTCCTTCTAAAATGCTCTTGTAGCACAAATCCCAATAGTCACATTACAAAATCTAGTGGAAAGCCTTCCCAGAAGAGTGGAGGTTATTACAACAGCAAACAGGGTACCAACTCCATATTAATGCCCATGGTTTTGGAACGGGATGTTCAAGGATAGATATGAGTATGATGGTCAGGTGTCCACAAACATTTGGCCATATAGTCAGTGAATTTTGAGGTTTCTAGGGTTGGAGGCAGTGGTGCTTTGTGAGATTGTGAACACTGCTTTGGAAAATGATTGAATTTGATTCATTCCATTATGCAGCAATGTTCAACAATGAACATGCAGTCAATACAGCCGAGCAGACCTCAAAGATCTTGAATATTTATGTTTTAACAGTGATAAGGCTTCCACATGGAACTAATATATCTAGTTTTTCCCTTTGTTTTATAGCCATTTCATGCAAACGAAATTGTTACCTGATCCTATCATGAAAGTGAAATAGTGCTAAGAGGGAAGCTCTGACAAAACAATTTTTGGCTCTTCCATTCAGCCCAACACCTGCCATAAGAACCCTTTACAGCCTGGCAAAGGCAGATTCTGCTCTGGGCTTCTTTCGTGTGAAGTCCGAGCTGGTTTTTTTTTGGTGACTGTGGGTGAGAGATTACACCCATGTGTTTGAAATTGTTCAGTGAAGCAGGATCACTTGATCTCCTGGGTTATGGAAAAACAAAACTACATAAAGAGACTGAATGGAGCAACTGTGATACAAGCTGTTGAAATTGAGTAGAGGGATAAAGTCATTGGTATAAATTTAAATGAACTGTTAGGAAGACAGGATCTTTTTACATTTGCATTTGAGCCGGCAAATGACGTTGTTTAACCACTGGTGAAAATCCTAGTGTGGTTCTTTTGATCTCATTTATGATAACATTTATAAATGTTTGGAGTTGATACCTGATATATGCACAGGCTCTTACATTGAATTCAGTTTATGGTCCAAAACTGCCTTGTTTACTCCAAAAAGTCTCGCATCATTTATCAGCTATGAAAAAAAGGTAGCGATACTTTGCCAAAGCACACTGCTGATACAATCTGCAGAACAAAATCAAAACAAAATCTCAGGTCCAGGGTTTTCTCATTAAGGAACAGGTGGAATGTGCAGTAATGTATTATGCTTGCTGTTGTTCTGCAGTTCCAGTTCATCCATGAAATTACTTACATGTACATCCAACATTTGATTTGAGCTTTGAAGGGAGCTGGTAATGAGGATTAGTTGATGGATTGTGTATTCAGACTATTGGTACCTAACCCTCATGTCCGTAAATATAAATAGGTATTTATGGCCCAGAACATTGGGGAATGAAATGAGATGAAGAGGGAAAAAAAACAAACTCTGAATTTTAAAAGTGAGTGAAAAATGTTGAAGGCTACATTTCTGTTGCCTCCTGGGAACATCATAATTGGTCTCATATTGGGCTGTATTATAGTAGAATGTTATTTAAAATTACAAAGTTATGAGCTCAAAAGCATAAATAAGACATCATTACTTTTGTTGCAGCACATATGGCATATGTTCAGTTGACTGAACATTGATAGGTGATTTCGTGGTCAGCTTCGAAATATTCATTTCCATGGCCAAGGAGCTGTTCACCTATTAGGAATTTACAGTTGAAATAGGTTCACAGCTAATAGAAACAAAAGCAATTGCTTTTACACTATAAGGTTGTGCAGTGTTTTTCTATAAGCCTATATCTTTAACTCTTAGTTAACTTAGGCTTGAAATTAGGTCATACTGCTGAATTGTCTCTTGGATTTTCAACATTAAGTTGTTATTGTTGCCTATTATTTCCACTGTGTTGTTGAATTCTCGAATCTGAATGGTCTGCAGTTGTTGAGTAATTTAATGTAACAGCAGCTCTGACAATAGTGCTGGCTCTAAATCAAATCACAGGTCTTTTATTGTACTTGTTCTAATACATTATTGTTTCTATAGTGACAACTAATTTACAGGGGCACTCCACATAATGTAGCCTAATAATAATGTATTTTAACAAACATATAATTGTTGACAAGGTGAAGCTTTCTAGAAGGAGATGTTTACTGAACATTTATGGAAGGAGTCTCCAGTGTCGGTCAGTAGATTTCTGCCATAGGAAAGTCTTCAGGACAGAGGACTTTGTGCTTTCCGGTTTCTCAACAACACGACAAGCTTTTTTTAAAATTAAAAAAGAAAAAAAATCTTAACTAAAGAGAGAGAGAGAAAAAGGCTGGTAAGAGAATGGCTTTTTATAGGTATTATAACATAAGTGATATAATAACATTCTAAAACATTAAATGTAACTATAAGCAGATAAAACAAATGTGCAAAGATGTCATTGTTGGCAAAGTGCTTTGGTATAAGGGCAATAAAATGTTCCAAAAGTTTCCAAACAGGCTAAGCACATTTTGGTTCCTTCTGCTTAGTTATAAATAAGAAAGCTACTTGGGACAACTTAATTTAATTTTATTAACAATTTAATAAATTAATTAATAAAGAAATAAATTTGTACATGGCCATTAACTTCACTATTTATATTTGTCTTAGAACCAATTTCAACCAAAAGATGAAACCTATACTGTATGTTTAATCATGTAATCTAGTGTGTCTAAAATTTTGACAGGTAGTGTATATTAGTATAAAACAGGGTAAATAAAATGGCACATACTATACTCATTGCACATTTGGATGAGCACCAAGCTTACTTCATTTCACATACTTTGAACTATCCCTGTACCACTGTGACTCTAACCATCTGAGGAACAATATTTACTTTATATTGGTGACATCCATATTAAACTATAAAGACATCGCCTATCTTAATTCATTCATCACTCACAACAGCAGATGATAAGGAGTGTCGGCTATAAAACATCCTGCAGACTCTCAGGAGTGAAAACATGAGCTCATTACATGCAGTGCTCTATTTATAGTGGTCTATTTAACGGCTGCATATTAAACAAAGCTTACAGAGAGTCAATTAAGAAAGCACTCGGCCACAGTGACCTGAAAACAGCCCACACAGTTCTTCTAAAACACAGAGTCATGTCGTGGAGCAGAGCATGGATGCATGTGCTCGACGAGTAAAGCACTCAAAGCTGTGGATTTCAGAACGGCAAAGATTAATGAACGCTTTCTTTTTCCAGGTGTTGTATTGTGGATACAAGAGATTTGGTCCTTGAATTTTACCAAGCGAGAAATCCTTTCCTTGGAAATGAAAACAGTAATACAATATACAGGCCTGATCCAGCACAGCTGAGAAAAAAAAACTGCTGAACAGTCCTACTTCAAAAAGTAATTTCAACCTTTAACCATAATTCCAGCATTCAGTTACTGTATTTACCTCATTGGTATTTAATTTGGATAATTCTAAATAATAAAGAAATACACACACACACACACACACACATATATATATATATACACACACACACACACACCGATCAGCCATAACATTAAAACCACTGGTGGAGAGAATAACATTGATTATCTCACTGATGTTGTTGATGATCTCGTAGTTGATGACTCTGACAAGGGCCAAATTGTGATGGCTAGATGACTGGTCAGAGCATCTCCAAAACAGGAGGTCTTGTGGGGTGTTCCCGGTATGCAGTGGTTAGTGCCTACCAAAAGTGGTCCAAGGAAGGACAACCGGTGAACCCGTGACAGGGTCATAGGTGCCCAAGGCTTACTGATGCGCGTGGGAAGTGAAGGCTAGCCAATCTGGTCCAATCCCACAGAAGAGCTATTGTAGAACAAATTGCTGAAAAAGTTGATGCTGGTTATGATAGAAAGGTGTCAGAACACACAGTGCATTGCAGCTTGCTGCGTAGCTGCAGACTGGTCAGAGTGGAGCAATGTAAGAATCATCATGTGGACACCAGGCTGCGTGTGTGTCACTTGTCTGGAGAAGAGATGGCACCAGGATGCACTATGGGAAGAAGGCAAGCTGGCAGAGCCAGTTTGATGCTCTGGGCAATGTTCTGCTGGGAAACATTGGGTCCTAGCATTCATGCGGATTCACCACTGACCTAAACATTGTTGCAGACCAAGTACACCCCTTCATGACAACAGTATTCCCTAAGGGCAGTGATCTATTTCAGCAGGATAATGCTCACTGCCACACTGCAAAAAATGTTCAGGAATGGTTCAGTGATGTTGACTTGGTCTCCAAATTCCCCAGATCTCAATCCGATCAAGCATTTGTGGGATGTGCTGGGCAAAGAAGTCCGATCCACGGAGGCCCCACTTCACAACATACAGGACTTAAAGGATGTGCTGCTAACATGTTGGTGCCAGATACCACAGCACACCTTCGACAGATCAGAGCTGTTTTGGTGGCACACAGGGACCTACATGATATTAGGCAGGTCGTTTTAATGTAAATTTATATATATATATATATATATATATATATATATATATATATATA
>CM075014.1:8164998-8188770 GCA_037576675.1 Pangasius sanitwongsei | reverse complement strand
TATATATATATATATATATATATATATATATATATATATATATATATATATATATATATATATATATATATATTTTACTAAAAAATTGTTTTGTTTTTGTACAACAATCTAGAAAAAACAGGCATCTTCTCAAACCTTTCTCTACATCAAAATGCATTTACTTGTAATTTATTTAATACAGACATGGGCCTAATGTTTGTTAGTAAAGCAGGGTTTCCCAAACTACGGGTCGTGACCCCATGAGGGACTAATTTGATTTACAAATATGGTCATGAGAGAAACCTTCAATTTCGTTGTCTTCATTTATTTTATAAAAATTACTTTTATTGTCATTTTGATCGTTTGCGCTATCCTGATACGCTGCATTAGCGTAGGAGTTCAGCAATTAAAAACATGGACACATTTCTCCATCTTTCTAATTTCTCTAGTTCCTCAAAACATTGAGTGACTCTGACTCAGTGGAACAACAGAAGTCAAGAAAACAAACAGAAAAATATACGCAGAAACATTTACTAAATATGGAATTAGAAGCATGATGGTAAATAAGGAGGAGAAACCAAAATGCCAAAGACTGAAGTCATAGAAAATTCATTACGTCTATTTGGAGTTGTTTGCCAAAAAATGTTTGGGAACCCCTATCTTAAAGTCTCAGCTTATTATTGAGTTAATCTCAACACACATTTTATTAACTACTGAATTATTCAGTGGCTACATTGAAACTAATAGAAAAGGGATGTAGTTACTGAGAGACAGAGGAAGTCTGGAGCTGCAAACTGGAATGTGGAAGTTTAAAGGGTTAAGAGAGTCAGAATGTAAATTTTTCATCAAGCAAGAGTGCCATTTCAGTCTAGTTTAGAGCTTTTTAAAAGAAAAAAATGCCTTGAGAACAGAAAAACAAAACAAACATGGTATAAGTGATGACGTTAGAACCAATGGGAACAACTGTTTTCACTTTTCTCACCTCAGCCAAAGGATAGCATTTCAAATGATATCACTTAACATTTGCATTCTGACCTTTTCCAACCTTTTGCATGTTCTGAGAAATAAAAAGAAAGGCAAATTAATTTGAAGCTATTCTCACTAGCAGCTCAGGTATGTGTCATTGTGTAGAGGAGGTAAGTTAGAACCACATGTTAATTTCAGTTGAAAGCACCTGGCTATGATTAGAGGCTCGCTGTTGACGACAGGAATGCGCCGAACACAGTCGGCAGTGTGAGCCAGGTAGGAAAACATACTCGTTTAAAGAAAACAAAAAGAACATTAATGCATAACAGGTCCACATCAAGAGACATCCCAGATAATACCACATGCTTTTGGTGCAACACTTGCACAGTTTATTACTCAAGATCCTAATTCATCTCACTGCCAGCTCACATTCTCCAAACAATAGGGGACTTTATTATTCAATAAAAGAACAATATAACCCTTTTTACAATTTCCTCCCCAAAGAGTGAGCGAATGTCATCTTTATTTTACCTGCCTGGCTCTTTTTTATGCGTCAAAGCCATGGTTTTGATTAATTAAGTCCAATATAACAGCCAAAGAGGTTTTTCACCACTTTGAGCCAAAATGTCTAGATTTAATGAAAGAAAAATGGCTTGATGCTTCATTTGAAGCTCTCTCTTACATGAGCTCTGAAACCCTATCACAGAACACTCCTGATAAACAGAACACTTAAATCAGTGCTATAAATACCCACAGCATGTAATGCATTTGGTATGTCATGACATAGTTTGGACTGGCTAATGGACGGTATGTCTAGTGAACCAGTTTGATGATGTAAGTATTCATGAATTCTTATGATGCAAAGGTGATGTGCGTCTTCTCAGTGAAATTAACTGTGATAGGAAATACTTGAAGTGTCATTTTTCTTAATATGAGTGTTGTTAATTAGACCTTTCTCAGGATTTCTTTTCTGAGGTCAGGTGAGACATCTAGTAATGCATTGCTAAAATGATGCTTTAGTGAACTGTAAGTTTTATGCTTTAAAGCTCCATTGTGCATTTCTGGCAGGCGTTAACAAGATAAGTGCTAAAAACAAACTGAACAATTCTACCCCTCCCTTCAGACCTCAGTCAGAAAGCATTTCCCTAAACACATATACATATGCGCTGCCTTAGAAAACATGGAAGAAATATAAAAAGCACTGCCCTAGTAAAATATTGTTTTTATAATTGTATTTCTACTATTACACTACTAATGTAGTATAGAGTATATTACATATACTAATAATATATTTAATTAAAATAATTCAAAACTTAGCTAAAAATATAATATAATATATAATAGTTTAAAATCTAAAATACGTTCATAATACAAATTGTATTATAGTATTTTTTTAAATAAATATATTACTATAAAATATAAATGTATTTAAAATTTAGCTTCATTGCATTAAATACACTTGTTTGACACCTGTTTTTAATTACATGTGTTTATTTATTTAGTTTTTTTTTTTTTTTGCAAAGTGTGGAATAAAATAAAAAGGAATAAAACACGATGGGGCATGCTGTTCTAGGAAAATAATCAGCGGTGGGTTGTGTGATGTTGAAGTGGAATTTGATTTTTTTCCTATTACAACATCCCAAAACAAGTTAGTTCCTGTTAACACTTACATTATAGCAGCTATAAACAGTCATATAAAAATGCAGCTTGTCATTTTATGAGAAACCACAAAGCCCTCCATCCTGAAGACTTTCTTGGCTCTCGGCTCTCTCATTTCAAATATTAGAACGTGATATTTACAAGTGATATTGTTCTTTGTGTTTATAAATACAGTATTTATATCTTTTATTGCCTTTTAGCTTGTAAACTAAAACTTAGTAAAGCAATGGTCCAGCAACCTAATGGACATTTTAATTTCTAGACACATGTATAGAAATAGAGGCATAGCAAAGAACATCTATAACATCTATAACCTATAGCCATGAGGAAAACATTTTGGAGAATTTTGGAGACCAGTGCTAATTGTAGGTGAGTGTTGTGTGTGCAGTGTCTGAACCCTGCCTGTGCCCCATGTTTCAAGATTAAACAACGTCCTGCAAGATAATCTTTGACCAGACAGTCAAAAATAGCAGACAGCCCAGTAGACATCAAAAAACACTGAAAAGTTCGTCACTTTGCTAATCTATGAAGTTATTAGCATATAGTATTTGCCAAGTTGCTAGCTTAATACCATTACACTAATTAGTGCTGACTTTACATATATATATTTAAATCCTTCCTTGCAGCTTTGCAAAATTTATGCCTGAAATTAATTGCAGACATGCAATGATTCCACTGTATGTTACTGGTTATCATATTTAATTAGGATATGATTATTTATTTCTTCTCTATAGAGACTGGGACAGTCACTTTTTACTGGGCATGAAATTTATTATGGCTGGCAGAATTAACCATTTAACACCTCCACATACACATACACATACACAAGTGTGAAATTCCAGATTTGATGACATTGGCTAGCCTGATAACTATATATCACTTCTAACATCATATAAAAGTTATATTGTCTACTTTTGATGTGCTGCTGAGGGTATTTTGTCTACAGGTTGTTGTTTTTTTACGTACATTACATTAATTATATCATTGATTTGAAAGCCAAATGGCTAAAGTTGATGTTTTTTAATGTGTAGTAAATACGTGGGTTATTACACATGTATTTGAACTGTGATTAAGATTAAAATGCAGTGCAAGTGAAAAGGTGAACCAACAGAAGTGAGGTGATCTTCCTGTAGTAAATGCAAATGAAAGTAAAATAGCAGACTTTTACAGCAGGAATGTGCTAGCTGTGTAACACAGAATTTATTTATTTATTTATTTATTTACAATATTTATACCAAATTTCTGTAATAGCATACGACCATTTTAACCCTAATGCAAGCCTAATACTGTTTCATTAAAACTTTCATTCCGATCTTCTACTGTCCCGTTTGGGTGAGCCTGTGCCCACTGCAGCCTCAGATTCCTGTTCATGGCTGACACGAGTGGAACCCAATGTGGTCTTCTGCTGTTGTAGCCCATCCGCCACAGGGTTCAAATTGTTGTGCATTCTGAAGCGCTTTTCTGCTCACCACGGTTGTAAAGAGTTATTTTTTGGTTATTTTAGTTATCGTAACCTTCTTGTCAGCTTAAACAAGTTTAATGTGAACACTAACTGAAGTTCTTGACCTGTATCTACATAATTGTGTGCAATGTGCTTCTGTAACATGGTTGGCTCGTTGGATAATGACATGAATATGCAAGTGTATGATTTCTATCAAATAAAGCGGACTGTGAGTATACATCACAATGTATTTGGAAATGGTAGTAATTAATACTGGGGTTAATGTAGTGTTTATGAAGGTTTCTGGATGTTTTGCACTATATTAAATGGTCATTCGGTTGGTTTGTCATATTTATCTGGCAATCAAGACGTAATTTTACCTTGCCATATCTTGCTGATTGTTTTGTAATATAATGGCTTATCTTATAAAGATGTTATAAAGAACAGTTTGGCAGTTGTAAAAGAGATAATACCTCAATGAGGTTTCTGGCTACCAGCCTCCAATCAATTCAAACTATGTACAAAGAATTAAATCTGACATTTCTCTTAGTGCGTGTTGGATGTATACTATGAGGTGAGAGGTATGACAACTCATCAGCTAAAGTTACTATGTGGAGGCATTTAGTGATATTTTATGACTTAACTTATGCTGGTTTCTAAACTTGTTTGTCTTAGTTCTTTCATGAAGATATAAAAATGTTACAAAAGCAAAATAAGCCACAGGCAGGCAATGGCTGCCATCACACACTTCAGGAAGCTCTTCTAACCCCTATTCCTTCATACTCAATATTGAAAAAGCATCTACTGCGTGTCATGTTGCTGATCTTTAACATGACCCATGATGCACGTAAATCCCATGTGGATGAGTCTGGTTAATTCAACATATCTGTTTAATTCAACCCAACTGTTAAAGGCCGAGCTTATCAAAGAAGAATCTCTATCAACTCAAATAGAGCATAAAGCCATTAGATGAGCAGGAAGCTGCACACTCTGTACTGGATGTGGTATTCATTAAATTGTAATGCTGGGGAATCAATCAAATGGTGCTCAAAATTTCTTTTGAAAGCTGTCGTTCCCAAAGGCCAAGTAAAACACTGAAGGATGGGGTCATATTTTTTAAAGGTTTCAGCTGACATACCAGCAGCTCTGGGAATCGGCTCAAATACAAACAGCGTAATACCTCTTAATATTGAAATTTCACCACAGTGACCACCTTCGCAAGTCTATCTGAGAATGTGCGTCGCTCTCGAGAGGTTTAATACTTACATAGACTGTATCTTCATTTGCTTAACTAATGCATTGTGCAGTAATCTAAAAAGACAAAAGAATGAAGGTCACTGACTTGCTATCAGATCTTAGTAAGCATGATTTGTGGAATTGCTCAGAAATTTACCAAGCGTACATTGAGGACCTTGCAGACAGGTGTGCCCCAGCAAGGTTTTCAGTACTTTGTAATTCATAGTCTTCTGGCTACCTGATTAACACAAGAACATATGAGGCCACTGCCTGCCAAAAAACTTCTCCTTCCAGAGCATTCCACTCAGGATGCCTTGAATGTGATTTGCGCTCTTGTGTGGAAGTTACGATAAGTATGACTGCATTGTGGTAATTGACCCTAATGCTGAGCCAAGTCTAGTATTGCTCACAAACCACAAACCAAACCAGTCTTTTTCCATCACTGCCCAAGATTTTGCATCTTTATAACAATGCCAAGATTACATTTGATACCAAGTATCTTGGTTTGTGAGTTTGTCAGGATTGGTATTATTATTATATGTTGCAGAAAAAATATATGTTGCTACTGAGGAATAGAACATCATTGCAGTGTTAAACAATTCTGAAGATGCTAGAGTCCAACTTATTTATTCTATCATCATTCCAACAGCTGATAACGGCTTGTATAAATAAAACAATACAGGACACAGCTTGACCAAGTCCTGCTATAATTATAATTATTTAATTAGTTATTAAATTGATTAATGACAGTAATTAGTATATCCATGTTTTTGCCCCTAACACTGGATGAAGACAGAAATACGGCATTACACATAAATATGGATGACAAATAATTTAAATCTCAGATTTGAAAAATAACATATAGATATTTTGTCTTTTCTGGATAGCAATAATATAATTGTTTCATGCATATCCACAAGCATCTTCTCATCTGTAATGTAAGATAATTAATACATGCTAAATGATTATAGACATTTACTGTATATGTACCACAGTAAAGTGGTACTGATGTTATTGAATTCTTTCTGAGCAATAGACTTTCATGGCTCAAAATACAAAAGTAGAATGTTCTGAGAAAGGAATGGGTGACCATGAGGAGTATCCAAGTGACAGGGCAGGACAAGATGAGATAACGGTGAGAACATCTCCGTAAGGTATGCGACTAAAGAAAGCTCAGCTTGTCATCATCTGCAAGTAAGTGTTCCTGACTTGATGAAAACAAAAACCATGATCATTACTGTACAGTAATATGTGTATCACATGTGACTGGTATGTCACCAGACAGGTTTCACCTCGCAGCATCCTGCTGGTCACACCAAAGCTGTATTTCACTGTCCCAGAATAAGCATGTCTATTTAATCACATTTCCATATTGCTTAAGATTTTCTAAACATGATATTTATAACAAGAAAGTCCGATTTCAACTCCTAACATTACTGCAGGTACTGAGTTCTACAGCGCTTGATCATTTGTCTCCTCATTTGGTCTGTTAAGGGTTCCCTAAGAACTGGATTTAAAAATCAATACCTAAGTCTGAGACTTGTGTATTTCAAAACTGACTGTGGCTGTCAGTCAGAATCTAGTCTGTCAGTCAGAACTCACATTTTCTAGAGCTGGAATGACCAATATTGTCTGCAAAAATCCAGGATGGCACGTCCGATTCCACTTGTTTAACCCTTTCATGTATGGTCTCCACAGTTGTAGACCATTAGAATTTACAGTATATTAGATGTAAATCATCAAAAAAAAAACACTTCAATGTTATATACACCATTATCGGGATTTTTATTACTCCATCACTTGCTTCTCCCAGTGATAGATTCAACATGTCTTGGGCCTTTCTGTCTATACTTTTTACACAAAAGGTCTAATTGAATAATGAAATGTCAGCCTGTAACAAACATTATTAGCTTTTCAAAATAAGACTTCATATACATTCTGAGCTAGGCTGCATAATTACTACATATACTATGTACTATACTACTATAATATATGGTCAAAAGTGTGTAGAAACCTGACCATCACAGCCATATGTGATTCTTCCCCAAACTATTGCCACAAAGTTGAAAGCACAGAAGTGTCTAGAATGTTTTTGTATGCTGTAGCATTACAAATTCCCTTCACTGGAACCACAACATGTTCCAGCATGACAATGGCCCTGTACACAAATGAGGTCCATGAAGACATGGTTTGCTAAGGTTGGAGTGGAAGAACTCGAGTGGCCTGCACAGAGCCCTGACCTGCACTGAACCCCAGGACTTCTCGTCTGACATCACTATGTTCTTGTAGCTGAATGGACAATGGACAATTCCCACAGCCATAGTCTAAAATCTAGTGGAAAGCCTTCCCAGAAGAGTGGAGGTTATTATAACAGCAAAGGAAGGACTAAATCTGGAATGTGATGTTCAACAAGTGCATATGGGTGTGATGTTCAGGTGTCCACAAACCTTTGGCCATATAATGTATATTAAATTTGCTATAATTAAACTGTATATACTGTAGTTGTATTATATATAAATATATATCTTTCTGTAATTGTAGACACCAAAGTTTAAAAAATGTTGCATAATAGTTTAGGCCTAAAATGTTAGTGAATAACTTTATACATTGCAAGTACTCTTCCCTCGTTTTACTTTCATTTGAGGGCTGCTAGATTGAGTTAATTTTTTAATATAAGCAATTTTATTAGAAAAGTCAAAATAAGTAAAGTAGTGCTTGTAGGATGTGCCTCATATGTATTTTCTCATATGTGTTAAAAATCAAGTATTTGCCTCTAAGTATTTTTCCAGCTTTTCAGTCGGTAAAGAAAGCACATCTTTCCTGAACAAATCACCAGTCGCTACAGAAATACTGCAAAAGCAGTGTAGCAGAGCTGCCATGCAGAGTGATGAGGGCATGGTTTCACACTGTACAAGTCAATTCTATTCAACAACCTTTCTATGTGGATGACTTGTATGTTTAGGTTGAACACAGAATAGCAGTATCTTCCATTTCTAATGGACACTTCCAGTAAACGCTCTTTGAGGTCGAGTGGGAAAGAGAACTACAGATAAATTCCTGTTATCCAGCGACGACCCTGATAAGATGCACTTTATCTTCATTAAGCAAACATGAGGCATATTATGATGTGTGGTCTAACACCAACTAGCTTACACCAACAAAAACACGGACTTGGTCTTTCCCCATCTGGAGGGAAAATGTGCTCCTTGACAGCATATTTCAGCCAAGCAGCATGAAAGTATTTGGTTCAGTGCTCAACACGTCAAGACAAATATTAGCACACGTCACGAGAGATACAGCTTTTGATGCATGGGTAGTGTGCTGGGGGGTATGTCCTTTTCTGCATGGTAGGTTGAGACAGAGACATGACAGGAGACTGACATATCCAGGGCCAAAGGTTAGACAAGCAGGTCCAGGTTAACGTAGCTGGCCATCTTTCAGTGGGAGAACAGGGCTGTACATAAGAGTGTGGGATTATATAGTAGCCATGGGAACTATGTCTAAAACCTGGATTTTACTCAGGAAAGATGGAAAAGTGGATTACATCCAAGGTGGATGGTGTAAAAGGTGGTGCATCTGTGAGTACTTACATCCGAGTTTCTGCCATCTTATATCCCACTACTGTACAAGAACTTCAGAAAAAACACTCAGTAATATTTCTTATGTGTTCCTAATTCCTAATCTAATCATAATCTAAAGTCACACACACAGCAAGTATATGTATCCTTGATACTTGATACTGATACTTGAACCCTGCCTATACCTAGGTAGTTTATTTCTGAGCAGCTGGAAAAACTAATGTGACCGCTGTTTCACTGTTCAGCGTCTTTTTGACATATTCACAATACACAAACTTGCGAATCCCGCGCAGGCTACATTGTTAAACTGGGCCAAAATACTTTACTTTCGGCTCACGAGACTACAATGACAATGACTTATACACCAAACATGCTCCTCAACATACACAGTAGTCCTTAGACTAAACAGTGATGAGTGTTACGTGTAGTTCAGAGACATTTGATCAAAACATATGCAAACATTCCTTTCCATACATAAATCAAACTAGGAAAACAGATCCTAGTTTACCTGACAGAAACCAATCAATTTTGTTCCTCCAGAGCAAAGAAAAAGAGCTTGCACTCGAATCCTTCGAATGCTATTTTTGATATGTGCTCTTATCTAAGTATTAGTCATGGCTGCAGATTAAGCAAAATCAAGCTTGGAGAAAGTTAAACTGAATTTAAAGTGTGGTCAGGTTTTAAGCATGCGTAGAGCTCGCCCTCAATTTAACTAATAACAGGGAGTTAACGTTAATCTGAAGTGATGCAAGAGCTCCACGTGCCCTCACACTGCAATCATTCATGCACATTTCTCTTTTCTTACAACTTTATTTGAAAGAACTCTACCCAACTGCACAAAGCACAATCCAGATTAACTATGGATGCTCAGAGCTCAGGTCCAGCATAATCTTTTTGTGTTTCGGATTCCAGGTACATTGCCTCTTGCCAGCACAACTGATCCCTTACTCGTTGACACCAAAGAAAATACTTCTCACATCTTCTCATTTTCAGTAGGCTTTGGCCCTAGCTCTTCTTGTTTCACATATAATTTGACCCTGCTCCATAGCTCTATCTAATATGATCCCAGTGCGGGTTTAAGGTGACTTCCTTTGATAGCCTTTTCTTCTCCCCATTTAACCCCCAAAATCCAGGCTCTGAGAAGAAAATGCAAAAATAGTGGTTTGTTCACACCTGGATATTCTGTTCTATCAACATTTCATTGTGACACCCGTTTAAAACTGGATCTGAGGAAAACTGGCTGCATTCTTTGATAAATAAAAGCCCTCGGAGGAACTTGAAAAATCATAACCCAGAAGAATGCTGAGGGATCTAAACAAACGACTTACAAAAAAGGTCTCTTGCACATTCCCGAAAGTGGACAAATCTCCCAATCTTTTGGCTTTTTCTCAGGAGACAGACTCTTTGGGTGCTCCATTTGGGAGTGTTTACCTGTGGCCGTAGTCAGCGCTCTAAGGCAAAGGCAGCAGCGACAGTAAGCAGAGAATGGTCATTAAAGCAATGTTGTAACGCAGACCAGTGGGTTTTAGACAGATAAGAGCCAGCTGTTTCTGCTGCTTCAGGTTTTCAGCCTGCTCATGGCCTTCGCTCGCCTTCATTACTCTGTCTTTCACTCATCTCTTTTTCTGTCTTACTTTAACTCTGTCTTAGCACTAACTCTCTATTCTAACTTGCTAATTCTGTCCCTTCTATGTCTGTCATTCTGTGTATTTCTTCTCTCTCCCTTTGTCTCTGTCTCTCTGTCTCTCACTCTTCAGTCCTGCTGGCTCCACTCAGGACTCGGCAGGCTGCGGCTCCTCCCCTGACCGTCTGCGTGTGTGAGACGCTGTCTGTCTGATGTGTTCTGAGATATAGCCAAGAGTATGACAAGCTCCACTCCTCCGCTCCCCAATTTTTTTCAGCTCTGACTTCAGACTGTCTAAATCAGTAGTGACAGAGATAGTTACATTACATTGAGTAACATGTACACCAGTGTACATTACTGCACAGTGTACAACAAAAAAGTCATTGATCACAGAACATGAAACAGGTGGGTGTCTGTTTGTAGTCCTGAACAAATTCACGTCCTCCGGCTTTCTGAAACAATGAGAACGTTATAGAATCTGTGTGTCAGTTCTTATACTACACTAACCCATCAGGAAATCATTTTTTATGTAGTTACACAGAAGAAAAAACTAACCAAGAAAATTGTAGATTCATTTAAATTTTAAAAGCTGTTTTTTAGTGAAAACTGATCAATTATATTTGTGATTCCATAACACACTAAATTATACAGAGTGTGCAATATTGGTTATAATAAAGCTCAAAAGCAAATGTTAACAATACTCTCAAAGCAAAGGTTTTTAATAAAATCTCCTTTTGGGGTGCCAATAAACACATCTCGGAGGATGGTAATATTACTGATGAATTCAATATGCTGTTAACCACAGGTTTCCAAGAAGCACTTAAAACTCCAGAGGTCATAAAGCTATATTACACCACAGCCATAACATAGCATGTAGCTAAATTCTATTCTATGGAACACGTGTGTCTGCTCAGGCAGATACTATATGATTGTAAACACTCATATATCATAAACCCAGAGCTGTGATTCATGTCCCGAGGTGTCACACTGGGCCGCTCTTGAGGAGTCTGCTCAGATGAAACATGTCTCCTCTAGAGACGCGAGGCCCAATTAAAGGGAGGGATTAGGACAGGACTCAGTGACCCTCTGAGGAATTTCACAAGGATGCTCAGACTCAGCCGCTGCCACAACCTCCCTTTAAGCACTTTCACCTGCTAATTAAGCCTTCCAAGCTCCAGTCAAGGGGAACTGTGTGCGGCCAGGCGCTCTATTCCCCAAAAAACAGCCCGCTTACAACTCAAGATGTACTAATGTAAATATTTGACTGCGCTTGTATATTGGACTGTGGAGCGTTACGCGTGGCGAAGGGAGTGGACAGATTGTTTGGGTGCCATTAGCGAGTTTAAGCCCTTGGATTCATTTAAAATCTAAAGTGCTTTAAAACGGCGAGCCAGTGCTGAGCCTAAAAAAAAAGCTTTGAAAAAGAGATGTGAGGAACACAGAAGTGTGAGTGGAGCTCAGCAATGACATCACTATAGTATTTCTCCTATATTCCCATCCATTATGAGGAAACCTGCAAAGTGTAAACAGTCAGAAAAGGGATAGATGCATTAGTTTGCAAGAGTTTTTCAATTTTCAGCACAAGGTTCTTATTGTAGCTACTATATCTCTCGGAATTGCAATGAAAATTTTTTTTTAAATGTCTGTGCCTTGCTAAATTCTCCCCTCACGTTGTTGTGCATTGCCTGGAGTAGAGCTGCAGATCTACAGGGACAGTTAAAGTGTTCCTACTACCAAAGGAGACCAAACTAACCGCCCTGACATTTGTTGTGGATTGTGGGAGCTGGAGGAAAGGCTGTCAGAATACTGAGTGGAGATTTCTGCTCTTTAGATAAGATAAAATACACTTAGACTGACTCAGTTTAAGCACCGTACACCAGGATATATTTTTGTCTTTGTGATCTCCTGAGGAACATGTGAGAAGTATGAAATACAGCTTGCACTTTAAATTGAAATTTGTTCCAGACGGTAGGATGGCGTGCATCTCTTGCATTTAAGAGTAGATGTGAATATGAAGAGGAATGTTTTGCTGAGGAAGTAGAACATCTTAATTCTCAGCATTGACACCTGCTGATCTCCATGGGTGTATATGTTTTGATGTGTGTGTGTGTGTGTGTGTGGTGGGCTCGCATGCTGCTGAACAGTAGGGGCAGCCCTGTCCTGTGCTGAGGGAGAACTCACTAGTGAGCTGGAGGAGGGCTCAGCTCACTCTCCTCCAGTTTAAGACCCTCCCAGCAGCACAGTCCTATCAGTTTCTCTCTCATGGAGTGGAGCCCCCACTGCTCCATGGAACCGTAGCCACTCTGAAGAGACAAGCAGGCTGTCTGACACTCTGTGGTCGTCTTGCGCTCAGCATTTACATGTGTACAAGTTTGACACTTCTGTGCTCACTCGTTTCGGAGCCACCCTGTTGATGACACTCTCCCCAACTGGACTGAAGTTAGCAAATTGCTCTGTTAATGCGCTGACACTGGAATCTTACTGTGACCAGAATGACCCTGCTGGGCTCTGAACACTCTGTACTGATTCGCAGCAAATTTAGATCAGGTAAGATATTTAATGCCGATCCTTTATCACCTGCTTTGTTTGGATTGAAAAAACAGTCCAAAATGTATTGTTTATTAAGTGTAATTACTTAAAACCACATTCAATATTTATATGGATAATGTTTAAGAATGCAATCATAAAGAAAGAAGCATGATTTTGTGGAACCTATCACTCTGTAAAGTTTAAGCTGTGCTCGTAATTATGTGCTTTTATGATGGTTGGAGTTGTTGTAGTATTTTAGTGCACAGCACATGTGTAGTTATAGGTGACTGTTTGCTTCCAGTAGCTTGAACTGATGTGAGACAGAGGTCAAAGGTTATCAAATGACAAAGATGGTAGTTTGACATTACCTTACCAGTCTCAAGGGCTAGCTGAAGTGCTGCTTTAAAATCCTCCTAAAAGCTGACAGCTCATGTTCTTAGCTTGTTCGGCTGTTTTCTATCATTTTTCACTCATCTCTCTCTATCTTGCCATCCTTCTTAGGAATTTAGAAGCCTCTCTTCTGTGCTCATGTTTATATACAAGTCGGCTCATGGCACTTCTCTCAGATGAATACTGGAATTTTGTCTAGAAATTAATCTGTTGTGAACAATACTGCCACCTCTCTGACATAAATGTTACTGACACAGGCGTAGATTTCTCTGTGACAAATATTAAAACACTCCACAGAGACAACTTGTTGACAACCAACTGAAAGGTCAATTGCACTTTGCTTTCAGAGATTTTATTTGAATTCCCAGTCTGATTTTTTTTTTTTCTTCTTTACATTTTTTAATGGCTCACCCACAATTACAGGCAAAATTGAGCGTTTCCCTCCTGTTATTTAGAGCACTGACACAAAGGAAATGACCCATGAGTCCAGAGGAAGGGTAGATGTAATGTCTCGGGTCCACAGAGTGGCATGGTAAAAAAAACAAAAAGTTGCTTATTTTGACCAGAACATATTAGTGCAATAATGCTCAACAGATGTTGGACTGTTTACATAGAGATATAGGTTTTGCTTCTATAATGCACACTGGCTGCCACTATTTTCCCTTGCGTGAGTGTGTGTGCGTGAGAGAAAGCAGGGTAGATAGAGATCTGCCAGTGTGTCCCTTGTGGACATGTTCAAATCTTTGAGGAACTTCATTAGTGGCTGCAAGGGATGGGCAGAATTACGTAATTACATAACTGTGCACATGCTGTACCAAAAGCTCAGACATTTAAAGGTGTGTAGTGCAGAACTGGTGCCCTGTGCCCTGTGCTATCCAGTCGCAGTCACTTGATCGATGCAGCCACAAAGGTGACTAGTTTGTATGTTCTCAAGCTGTTTAATTGTTCATATCAGCTGATAATATACATGCGTTCGTTTATCAGACTGACTTCTTTGCTTTCACTTTGATTTTCATTCCAAAAACTTCCAAAATTCCAAGATGGTATTATTATTTATATTATTGCACTTATTATTCCACTACTAACTGGATGGTCATTTGATCTGACAGCTAACTTATCTGTTAGATCCGTTCAATTTTAGCTCCAATCCAGGCTGGGCCTAGTAAACAAGCGCCGCCAATGCTAATTTCTTCGCTCACTTGGATTAGCAGACCCCAAAAAGACTTCACTGAGTTAGACTGTGTTCAACTGCATCTGCTCATTGTGTGTTTGGCCATGTGTGTGGTATTCTCAAATTACTGACAGCTTAATAAGTCTGTGAGCCTTCTGGTGAGTCAAAGCGAGTTTATCATGTCCTCCCACCACAATCCTTTCCCCCTAACTTGCATAAATAACATGATTATTGCGAGCTACTGCATTACCTTCAGCATCTCTTCTGAGGTTGGGTCTTGATTTGACTTTAAATATTCTGTATAGAAATGCTCTTGAGTTGGTATACAGAGAGCGAACGAGATGCCAGTGGTACACAAAACAATGGCAATCCTGATTAGATGCAAAAGCCGAACAGCTGGGCCTTGCCCATAGCCAAGTGTGCAGTTGCTGGTGTCATGAACTATACGGCTGGGATAAGTCATCCACTACAGAAGCACACTGATCATATGGATACAAATATCTCCGAGCCATCTGCATCATGTCAAGATTACTGCCTTATTGCTATTCACAGAAAGAGCATTTCACTTCAAAGGCCTCAGGATTTGTTTGTTCTTACTCTGATGAAGTCCACAATGTTCCGGCACTGGAAAAATGTATTTCTTATTATTCTACAACATGTAAGGGATTATTCAAAGTAACATACCGGTGAAAGTTCTTGGGGCATGATTTGACAACAGGCACAAATGCAAAACTGTTAGGGTAGGAATGAGCAGGTTTTTTTTTTCTTTTTTTAATTTCAGATATATGCCCCGAAGACAACTGGTGCAGCTATTTTAGGCCATTAAGTCAGCTCATATGGTTCTTATTGCTGAGGTTATTCGATCCAGAGTGTCTGTGAAGCTGTGATGGTTCTTATAGAGGATAATTATTTAGGGCAATCAAGGGGTTTGGCATTCTTCATCAAGCCCCCCTCCCCCCACCACAAACATCGCCAAATAGTGCTGATGCTGCCAGGAAGCAATCTCAGACCCATGCTCGAAGCCATTTTTTCTATCTTTGCCTTTTTTTTTTTATAATTCACCTGTTGCTCTCACTGTAATGGTGCTGATTTATGTGCACCTCTGAAAAAGAGAAATCTTAAAAAAAAAACAGGTAGAAATATGTTGTATGTTGTAGCATAAATGTTTGTGCATGACCCAGATTTCCTCAAACAACTTCATTTTTTCTGTTTAAAACAAGCTTGTAAAAAAAAAAAGCTGTCCAAAACTGCTTCCAGGTAAAGTCCATGATGAGACTTGTGAGAACTGCCAGTGCTGTTCTGGGTGAGAGAGGTTCCTTTCTGGTGCCAAAAATCAGCCAGGCTCCCCTGCACTGTCCGCCTATTTGCCCATTAACAGTCCACTCTTCTGTGCTTGGCAGTGGTTCTCAGCTTCATCTTGCCCAAAATGTGTTCAGAAGAGAAGCAGATGTGCTGCAAGGAGACTGTTTTTTGTGTGAAAGCACAAGTGTAGGTGATTTCTGCATGTCCTCTGCAATCACCGTTGAAAAGTTGCCTAACATTTGATCCATGGGTGCAAATTCCATTTTACAGCAATATAATATAATCTAATAATATTTGTCAATAGATAATCTCATAATGACTTCTCATATAGTGACCCACAGATGACACACTGACGGCCTGCTCTCCTGATGTGAGACACGCCACCCAAAACAAAGAAAGCAACAGACCCACAAATATTTCTTAAAACAGGATGTAGGTCTATGATAAACACAGCTCCTGGCTTTTAAACAACTCTCCCTACAGTGTGTGGTCCTCGTGGGCGTGATGGCCAGTGAAGAGGAGGGTCATAAATGCAAGAGCTGCTCGTTTAGCCCGTTGCTGGTTTGTGTACGTGATTCTGTTCTTTGTGCAGGACAGAGGAAAGACACTTTGATATCTCTACATGCCTGCAGGGGATGATGTGTTCCCTGGCCAGACACAGATTTACAGTTCATTCTCTAGTTTTGATTCATGGTTAGTGAATCGCTCTGTCTCTCTTTCTCTCTCTCTTTCTCTGTCTCTACTCTCCTCTTTCTCTCCCTTCCTCTATTTCGCAGTCCTGCAGTTGAGGCTCCAGCAGAGGAGGACACGAGAGCAGTTAGCAGACCAGGGCATCATGCCTCGTGAGTAACACCTCTTTTTTCACACTCATCACTAGCCAGAACCCTAACCCCCCCCCCCAACCCCACCCCACCCCCGCTCCATTCTACCAAGTGGCGTTTCTGAGATGTGTCAGTCTGAAGCAAACCGGCTGATTGATTACAAGATGTGGGGAAGTGGGGAAAAAAAAGTGGAGGTTATGTGGAGAATCACACAGATCAGATGTTAGAGTGCACCTGGCCAGAAGTGTCAGGCTTTTCAGAGGAAGTGCAGCAATGTTTGGCATAGGTCTTCCACAGAAGAATGAAAAAGGAATGGCCTGTGCAAGTGATAAACATCAATGTGCTCCTTCATGCACATTCTGTGGTACAGGCTGACTTCAGTGGAATGCTCTTTGCTCAAGAGGCGCTCTGGGGCCACGAGCAAGCCAAGTGCACCACCAACACTACAATTGCCTCTGTTTTGCCACCAATGCTTTCAAGACTCATCAGTCTTTAATATGTAGCAGCAAAGCATCAGTAGGATGCTGAAATTCATGTTCAGTTAAGACATCCTTCAATCATTAGGTTAGAAAATCAACCAGGAGTTCCTTAGAGAGTATTTCGTGTACAGAAGCTATTCATGTGAGGATATTGACAGCTGAATGATATGAAGTAAAATACCCAAAGGAATTAAAGAAAATACACCCCTTATCAGATGGATGGCTCACCTGTGAACTATATCCCCTTTCTATTTACTCAGTGTCACACTCTTATAACCTATAAACACATACACATGCTCGCAGGGCCGTTATGGGTTTGGGTCTCAGCTTACTCACAGCGTATTCTGCTCTTCAACTGGATATATTGAGACATGTTGCTGAATGGTATAGCAGGCAGAAAGGCTCCAGTGGTGAGATAACTAGTGTAAGTGCACACAGGAAAGGAATCCAGAGGCCTGCCCAGTCCTATCAATCTCTGGGAGACTGCCAAAGATAAATGCCCCCAAAATCACGATTGGCCAGCTTGCAGCCCTTTAAAAAGAATTTTCAGCGGCTGTTTATCAATTGATTACAGGCCAGAAGTGAATGAAGCTGGACGTTTGCCACAACTGCCATCAACAAGCTTTTACCAGGCGAAATGTACATATATATTATTACAATGAATAACAGAGCTGGAGCTACTGGACAGTGTTCTGTAGCATGTTATAACTTCACTAAAGACAACTGTACCATTTGTATCTGACTGCAGAATGTCAGTGTTCTTGCAGGTTGGTTCACCTTTACAAACTCACCATCTTAGAGTTATCTGCACATGTGTTCCAACCAACCAAAGTGCACCTTATGTTTCAAAGAGAGCATGTGAGGCTGAAATTACTAAATCTGTTACATTCTTTTATGGACGGAATATTTCAGCCGTTCTTCTGTTGTCTGGAAGGATGATGGTCAGTGTGTGTGTGTGTGTGTGTGTGTGTGCCCCATATATACATCTCCCCAGGAACATCTGGTGTTTATTAGGCACTTGAAAGCAGCAGTCAGGCCTCTCAAGGCTGTTTGGCGTGTGGCCGGGAGGAGCTTGCGGCCTTTTCATGAGTCTTATTTCACCCTGTCTTGACTAACTGTCCAAGAATATGCCTTTACATTCAGCTAAACTTCCGCAGTCTAATTTAAAGGCCTCATATTTCTTCTTTACACGTTTGATTGACAGAGGTGAAAAATAAACATAATACTACGTGCAGTTTAGGGCAGAGGCAATAAATAATATCATGCAATAAACAATTTTAGATGAATTGCAATCTTTCTATGAGCAATTTTGCGAAGCAGACATTCTGTTATAGTGTATTATACTGACAGCCAATGGAAATTAAGTGGCAATCCAAACCAGAGCATACAAGACAACAAAACTGTATGTTCTGGTCATGTATTTAACCATTCAAATTTCATTAAAATTTCAACATTGTGGCTTTGAAACTGTTTTTTTTTTTACTACTGGTAGAAGGAGCTAGTTTATTCTCCATGTGACTGACAGCTCCGGTGCAAAACGAACATAATCTAGAACACTTTAGAACACACTATATTAGGTGACTAAGCATTTGTTGTTCTACCAGATTTCGGATTTTTAGAGAAACAGTTATTGCTTAAAAGCACATACACTCAGTTCTCTTGCTTGATCAAAATTTCTAATAAAAAAAAAGTCTGCTTATTTTAACATAGTTCAAACCAGTGGTTCTCAAAGTTTTTGTAGTCAGGGACCCCTTTAACTACAAAATAAAATCCATGGACTCCTTCAGTATGGATTTATTTCATCAACATTATTTAAATTTTTCAAACAATATTTTTTGGAGTCATAAATCTTTCTATTCCTGAATTTTCCACCAACAGAAAACATTAGGTCTGAGTTGATTCTGGTGCTTGGACCCCTAAATATACTAACTTGGTCATGTGGGTTGTGATTTCCACCACTGTAACAAAAAAAAATAAAAAATTTAAAACACAGATTCCCTGGCTAAATCTGTCTGGCTGTAAATAAATCTAAGCCTACCACACTGCAGACTGTATAAATCTACTCTATATAATTGGCATTTCAAAAGATCTGGATATGGCTTCCTTCTTTACAAGCCAAAGAAGACACGGAGTCTGGATGATGTCTTAGACCAAAAGGCTTAGCAGAAATCTAACATTTCTAATCTAATCAGCATAATTAGTGTTAGTTAATCAGGCAGGGCTCCAGGAATAGGTACACTTTTACCACATTGCAGTTATCACATCCAGAGAGCACATCCATTAGATAACATGGATGGGAAACAATACGTTTACATTGGGGGTATACCTATGATGCACTCCATCTGTATATGATAGGAAATCATTCTGAAGCATACTGCTTTGCCTGAGGATCTTAGCAAGACTGAAGCAGTGCATTTAAACAACATGTATAATTGACATCTACAAGAAAAAGCTTATTGTTGACAACCCAAATATGAGGTCAAATTACTTGTGTGTTTAATAGAATTGATCAGACTAGCCATTGAAGGAGTGGGCAGATGGGGCAAGCAAAGCTTATTTAGGCAGGATTTATTGACAACAAGCACAGAGACGGCCTCACTGACAGAGATGGTTAGTTCCTTCTCATTTATTTAGTTCTTTCTCATTTATTTTTCCAGCCCTGAAGAGTCCAGCTGCATTCCATGAGCAGAGGAAAAGTCTTGAACGCTCCAAGGTCAGAGCAAAACGCCACTTTATCTTTCTGAGGCAAAAGTAAACATGACTCCTTGGCACGTGCCATATCTGCCAGGAGGAACTTATGTGTTATTTGGAAAATAAATATGGATAATAGAGAAATTGTCTAGTATCCTGCACAAATAAGGCATTAGGTTAAAACGTCAATTCTGCTGTCCTTCAGGCACTAATTGTTAATATTTTGCAGACTGGGGATTATTTAAAGCATAAAATCCGAAGTAGACCCGAGAAGTCAGAGCTGGTTAACATGCACATTCTACAAGGTAAGACCTTCAGTGCTTACCACATTGTCATATAAAATATATTTTTTTTAAAAAATACAAATTAAAATGGTTTGTATAGGCAGTAGTTCATACAACAATTAATTAGATGCATTTTCGGCTGCTTGATCCACATTGAGTGATGAGCGTCATGGGTGAGGCCTGACTTGGACGGTCAGACAATAACTGTTTATGTTAGAAACCCTACCATTGCTGCATGGTGTATGCATGCAAGTGGAAGGTTTTGGATCTGGATTAATACTGCTTATGATTGCTGTGTTACTATGCAGACTCGGCCAGCGAGGGCCCCGCTCAAGACTCGCAGAGCAAACTCAAGCGTGCCCGACTTGCTGATGACCTTAATGAGAAAATCGCCCTGAGACCAGGTCCACTGGAACTTGTTGAGAAGAACATCATACCCGTTGATTCAACTGTTAAAGAGGCTGCTTTAAAAGGTACCAGAAACTGCTAGGTTGACGTTGGAAGATATTACAAACTAATCCCTGCTTGCAATTCACAATTTCTATATCAAATCAAAAAGAAATGCGGAGGACATATTTTCAAGCCATTTTCATGCTCTGACGATGACTCACTGACCCCAAAAAACACTCATACTAAGTGATATTTAGCAAGATTCCTGACAATCCTTCCAAACTTTTCCTCACCAAACACAGCTTGATTTAGGAGGCCATCAGCTCTAGCGCACGAGTGTTAACTCAATGTTGTGTTTACTATGCTGCATAACCACACTACATCCCTTCAGATTCTGCTAAAGCCAGTGTTTTTAGACATACTCAAAAGTAAACACTCTGTTTTCTACTCTGACATGTCTGTAAATGTATTACATAAGCTGACCATAAGGCAGAAGACTTCAGTTTACATTACCTCTGCGGGAAGACGAGCATGTTTTATTGAGACAAACAGCAGCTGTAATTAGACCCACCCTTTTCTCTAGAGATCAAATGAACGTGGCCTCTCGCTGCTCTGTTTTGACTCGTCGTGATTTATGTGGCTCCACCGAGCCACCTACAAAGGTGTCTGAGGGGGGACTGTGCCGTTCTGCAGCTGTCTGCAGTGCTGAGACCCCCATCCTGTAACACTCCCATGACCTACTCTCCGGGTTTGATTATTAGACCTGCAGGCTTTTAAATAAGCAAAGGAGCTCTGAGATTTTACAATGTTCCCGGTAGGGTAATTGCAAGCCCTCTGTAATCTGAAAAGTCTTCAGTATCTGTATATATACACACTCAGAGGCAATTTGTCTATTCTTTGAGCAACATTCGGTCCATTAATCCCTCATATATTTTTATCAGATGTGTCAGTATGGGATGAACTTAGTTGGTAAAAGTGGACAGGTAGAGGTCAGGTGTCTCTAGTTACAATGTCCAGTCCAGTCTAACACCAACAGGTGGAAGGAAAAAAACACTCATACTTTCCTTGGCTGTTGCTGGACAGCAGTTAGGCTTGGGGGAGGGTACACAGGGTTTGTGCCCAGCACACTGCAGGCAGAGTGTCTGTCATGATTGAAACCAGGGCCCACACTCTTGGCAGGTCACATGCTTAGATACTAAACGAGTCACACAAGTGTCAGCACACACATATACACACACCATTTCCCATCTCAACGCAAACTGGCACTATACACTGTCCCTCTCATAGCCCCTAGGCTGACCTCTGCTGATAGGACAGAGCTGCTCAGTACTATCAAGGTCCCCCTTTAGAATGAAGTGGTCCTGTCAGCCTGCTCCCTCTACATCACGGCACCACTGAGCGAAGTGCTTTGACTAGGCGCAAGTGAAAAACAAATAGCACCATTCAGCAATAGCCAGGATCAAGTCTGCAGCACAAACGTAAGGCACAGTAGCATTTTGGGTCCAAGTATGCATCAGTTGCAGCCCCTGCCTACACATGTACAAGATTGGAAGACCCAAATCCACAAATCTTTCCCAAATCTTTACACAGACACATGTTTCAGAGTCATCTTCTTAGTAAAGATGTTAATCAGTTTGTTAGTTATTAGTCATAACTTCAATCTAAGAATTATTCAATTGGTTTTCCCTCTTCAATTTGCTTGTTTGACTTCACAATTTTATCTCAGTTCCTAGGAGTTGCAGTGTTTTGGTATAGTTTTGTCCATTTGTTATGTTTCCAGTGAATCATGGGAAGTTTCCAAAGCAGGAGGACTCATATGCATTTGAGGAGGACAGCAGCAGCGAGAGCCTGTCTCCTGAACAGCCCCTTAGTGATGAGTCCCAGAGCTCAGCCGGGCCTTTGGCAGATAGCAAGGCCAGCGGTGGCATTCCATCCCCCTCACGGACCACAGGCCCTACACAGGTGATAAACTATAGTAACATACTACAATACACACTACTCAATCTACACTGACTAAACTATAAGGTTATTAATAGACTGCAAATCAACATGATTCCACAAAATATAGCAAGCCCCTTAGGTTTTACAGAAGTGTCAGAAATCGCTTTGAAAATTCTGCCCTCTGTGGCAGTGAATTAAATTGCAGTGTCCTGCTTAATTTGTTAGCAGTGTATAAAAGGTATTAGGCTTACAGTGCTGACATGCCCCTACAAACTGGAAACAGTGTATTGGCCTTTATATTTTTCCTGGTATGGCTCAAAAGACACAATTTTCCCAATATGCCTCAAGAGACATATTTGAATTAAATACTGTCAGCTCTCTGGCTAAGTTGCCAAACTTTACTGTTAAGGGGTCACAAACCAGAGAATCAACTATTCAAAACCAAGAAGAAGGTCCAGCTGTGACAAACAGCCAGACAGCTCCACCCATTCCAGTCCCTGCAATAATAAAGGTAGGACAAGCATTTTCTCCAAATATTGTCTGCAAATATTAGTAATAAAGATGACTGGAAACATTTTATTGCCAAGTATAACAATTATACCAGTAACTGGTACATTACAGAGAATCCAAATACATGTACAATCATTTAATATAGACATTATTTGATTTAACATTTCTGTATATCTACCATTAAGTAACAAAATGATAAACTATGATAAATTTAAATGATAAACACCTCACTATTTTTTTATTTGCCCTCGGTGACCATGAAATAGTCAAAAACATCAGACAAGAATCGTCATAAGAAGCCCAAAGATGTTAAGCCGAAGGTGAAAAAGCTGAAGTACCACCAGTACATTCCGCCAGACCAGAAAGCAGAAAAGTCTCCTCCTCCAATGGACTCAGCCTATGCCCGGCTACTGCAGCAGCAGCAGCTGTTCCTGCAACTGCAGATTCTCAGCCAGCAGAAGCACCAGCAGCAGAATCACTCACACCAGTCCCAGTGTCCACAAAGCCAGAGCTTTAGCTACCAGCCCGTACACCAGCATCTGTCAACCAAGTGAGTCTCATATATACATACAGTATATATATACACAGTTAGGTCCGGAAGTATTTGGACAATGGTGGAGTTTTTGTGATTTTGCCTTTATACACCACCACAATGGATCTAAAATAAAACAATCAAGATGTGATCGAAGTGTAGACTTTCAGCATTATTTTAAGAGGTTCCACAAAAATATGCCATTTACCATTTAGGAATTACAGCCATTTTAAGCAAAGTACTTCCATT
>CM075014.1:8137732-8164898 GCA_037576675.1 Pangasius sanitwongsei | reverse complement strand
CAAATCCATTGTGGTGGTGTATAAAGGCAAAATAACAAAAACTCTGTCATTGTCCAAATACTTCCGGACCTAACTGTGTGTGTGTGTGTGTGTGTGTGTATATACATACATATATATATATATATATATATATATATATATATATATATATACACACGTATATGTGTGTGTATGAGACTTTATTATGGATGAATTTTTTGTCTGAGCTGACTGTGTGAATATCATTCAGGCAGACCAGTGAACAGCAAACGCCATGCAGTTCCAGTGCTGCTACCAGTACAGAAAGCAGCAGCTCCTCATCTCCTGTAAAGACTACATACTGCAGCGCATCCAACATGACTCCAGTCAGACCAGGGCCTCTGCCTGCTAATCTTGATGACCTAAAGGTACTAAATGCAGCTATCTGGAGACATCTGACACAAGTGATAGTCATTTGCAAATCTACATGCAGTATCTTCATATAGTAAAGTTATACAGGTGTAGTCTTTGCAGATGTAGTAAGAGAAGTGAAGAACTTGGATCGTCACTTGTATTGAGCACAGTTTTCCTGTTTATTCCTGGCAACAGGTGTCTGAGCTTCGGCAGCAGCTGAGAATACGAGGTCTCCCAGTGTCAGGCACCAAGACTGCCCTCATAGAAAGGCTGAGGCCCTATAAAGACTCTAGCGCCGCTTCTCCCTCCAGCTCTGGAGATATCACAACTGTTACCTTCCCAGTGACCCCCACTGGTTCGCTCTCCTCCTACCAATCCCCAAGTTCTTCTGGTACCATGTCCCATGTAGGGGGGTACTACCCATTCTGCAGTACTACATCCACCCCACCCATCTCTCCTGCCTCCTCTGAGCTGTCTGTCAGTGGCTCTCTTCCTGACAGTTTTAGCGACGTCACTATGTCCTCTCCGCAGTTTGGCCTGCAGCCGTCGCCGGCTCAACTGAGCACAGAGGACAACCAGAATTTGGGGAACTGCCTGCATGGTGAACCAGGCCTGGACACTGAGAAGGACAAGATGTTGGTGGAGAAACAGAAGGTGATTGAGGAGCTGACGTGGAAATTACACCAGGAGCAACGGCAGGTGGAGGAGCTGCGGATGCAACTGCATAAACGGAAGCACAATCATGGCCTGCAGGAGCCAGTGCACTTGCAGCATCCAAGCCAGATGCAGCACTTCTTTGGCGTGTCTATTAAACAGGAGCATGTGGCCTCCAGCTGTCCAATGGCCTCCAAGCAGCCAAAGAATGGGCCCCCAAACAGCTGTTTGGAGCCAATGGGACACTGTGGCCTAGGTGGTGGACTTCGGAGCCTGGATGTGCCCTCCTCTAGAAGTCCTTCTGGTCTCCCAGCCTATCTAAGCCCACAGTGCTCTCCTCAAGACTCACCAGTGACCAAGAACTCAAGCAGTCCACAGCCCAGCAGTCTGCCTTCCTCTCCTAGTCATCCATTTCTGCTCACACCTCCCCTGGGTAGGGACAGCTGCCCTCACAATGGAGCCAGACCACATCCCATGCAGGTACACAACCTCATACAAAGACCTATAGTTGCTTTCTGATGTAGGGCTTCAGTCCTTTTCAACAAAGAACATGGAATATAACTGGTAGAACTTGTAAGGTTCCCGAAACAAATCTAACAAAATATTGCTCTTTATCACAGCTCCAGCAGAAGAATGTTGCTCAGTCTGTAAGCTGCACCTATTCACCTGACCAGAGAAGTATGCAGCCAGTGTACCCAAGCAGTGAGAATAACCTAAACACCAGAGGGTCTTCTAAGGCCAAAAGTCCAAACATGCAGCAAAAGGTTTGTAAGGAGATGAGATTAGTCCACATCATCCCACCTTCTTAACTGTATTCATGCACAAAATCTATCTGGAAAAGCCTTCACACACAAACTCACTGTTCTTCTCATTTTCCTTCTATCTGTGGCCACAAAACCAATCCTCCCACAGTTATCCTATATATTACTTTGTTACACAAAAAAACAGTTATCTGTAATACCTTCTACAAGTTTCCACAATCATCATCAATGAAAACACTGGTCACATGTTTTCATCAGCCCATTATTCACTGAACTGAATAAACATTACTAGTCACAAGTTTCTCAATGTGCATGAATCTGATCATGTGGTCATATCACATGCCAAACTCACACAAGATGGTAGGACAACTCAAAGCTACCTGCTATTATTCCATGTTGATAGATAATTCCAGGAGAGATAGTGAGGAAAGAAATGAACTGTTGATTCTTTTTCCCCTTCCCATGGCCAAAAAAATATAATGCCTGCTACACACGAGCGTGATATGTGAAAACTTCTCAGCCTTTATCTGGTACCTCTTCCACATCTGAGGTATAATGTTTCACCCTATCTCCTCATATAGATGGCAATATTACACTCTCCCAGGCACATTGGCCAAAAGTGCGCCACCTCCACCACTACCTTCTGTAGCTCAGACTCTACTGCATCTGCCATTAAACAGCCCCCATGCTATGAGGATGCAGTGAAGCAGGTAAAGGAGTCCCAAGATCAGCTGAGCCTCATGCCTTCCACCATCACTCCAGCTTCTGGCATCGCTCATACACAAAGAAATCACAAACACTTTTTCTCTTCTATGCCACCCTCACAATGCACACTTCTCTGCTTTCACTTGGCATGATCAGCACCCTAATACAGGAACAGTCATACTGATTAGAGAGCTTCCTGGCTGATATTTGCCTAAAAATAACACTCAAGTGAAATTACACCCAAAAAAGTGTTTACCTATATTGGTCTCGATTGTCAGTTATATATACAATGATGTAAAAAAAAAAAAACTGATTTGATTTTCTACTTTTATGTTTTCCAAGATAGACAATGTGCACTTCCTGGATTTAAAGTGAAATAGTTTTCAAATTCAATCTGTTTTTAGGCTTTGACATTTTGTTGAGTCAAAACCAGAAAGTAAGCAAGCTGATTTGGAAAAGCATACTGGTTCTACAAGTTTAGTTTCTGTCAGCACGTTAGTGGTATAGAAGAGAAAAATTCAACATTTGATTTTTGGGTGGATTTCCCATTTAAGAGCATTAAACGGCAGTGTCAATACTGCAGGATAAGCCGTTATGTAAAAGAAATTGTTTATCTTGCTGCAGTCATTATGCAATATTCTTGTCATGAGAATTAAACAAGATGTACTATATTTGACAGTTTCAGTGGCTTAGCAATAACTGTGGCAGTGACATTTTGTACGTTTATAATAACTACAACCCAAATGCAAAGTGCCAAATTACAGAATATAAGACCAAATGTTTGTATGATTAATGAGTTACATGAGTGCACTCTTTTGTTGCAGCAGATGACCAGAAGTCAGCAAATGGATGAACTCCTTGATGTCCTTATTGAAAGTGGAGGTGAGTATACAAGTAGAAATGTATAAAAGTAGCATGCCCCTTCTAGTCCTCTACCCCCATTCCTTAATCTAACCTGATAAATCTGATAAATGCTGTAATGTCCTTCGCCTCTTCCTGCACTGCCCATCTCCCCCCCATCAAGAAATGCCAGCTAACGCCAAAGAAGAGAGGTCCCCTGTAACCAAAGTTGTGCCTCACCTTACAGTTTCGCCCAGCAACACTGCCACCAGTGCCACGTCCATGCCAAAGTTCCACCGCCACTACAGCCACATTTCACCCTCTGAGGTTACATACGAGCATGCTGCGGGGCACACTGAGTGCCATCTGGAGGTGCTTCTGAGCCCTGTGAGCCGCCATGGTGACATCATCCCTGTCAAGTTGGGCACTGATGAGGGCCAGCTGGAGGAAATAGGAGACTCCTTTCCAGGTCATCACCATGACGACAAGTTGCTCAGCAACAGGGACATGATGGACACGCCTCTGTCTCCCATGGCCACCAAAGTCTCGCCAGTGCCCACGGATGGCCAAGGGCTTGGCATGACATTCTCCGAGTCACCATGGGAAAGCATGGAGTGGTTGGACTTAACTCCGCCCAGCTCAGCCACGGCATTCAGCAGCAGCATGGCTCCATCAGCACCCAGTATCTTCAACACAGAGTTCTTGGACGTGAGTGACATTGGACTGAACTCAGCCATGGACCTGCACCTTGAGCACTGGTGAATTCAACCAGGGAGCTCCATTAGTTAAAACATACAGCTAGGTATATATTGAGCAGTAACACAAAGCACTTCACATCCAAAATTTTAAAAGATGTGGTTTTCCACAAAACGCACAGCCAACAGGATAAAATAAAGCTACAGTCTGACCTGTTAAAATATCAGTCAATATTTTCTTCCTATAGTTTAACTCGTTTAAAAAAAAAAAAAAAAACTTGTTCAGGTCCAAAACTTGAAAATCCATTGGACTTTATATTGTGGGAAAGAATGTGGGAAAGAATTACTGGAAAATAATAGAAACCAAACGAACCGAATCCAATCAAACTAAACATCTAAAACATCTAAATTCAACAGCATTCACAATCCATTTGTAAATATTACACTACTGCTTCAAATGTTTTTCCTGCACATGGTGTGTGGCGAAACACTCCTGAATGCTCACAAAAACAAATCACCACCACATGTATTCACATGTGCTATTGTAAATATTCATTAATGCTCACACTGCACCTTGAGTAGTATAGTACTTTGTCACATTTGGCTTGACATATATTTTTGGACAGCATGTAATTGCCTCTGTTCTATTATTTAGATATTTTCTGTTTCCATCCCCATTTTACTTTTTAAAATCATTTTAATTTATTTAGACAGCTGAGATACAATGTAGTTGTATCAGAATATATCTTTATCTATAATATGAGAGTATGTCTTAGTTGCAAGTCCATGGATTAAATACAAACATGCTAATTTTACAGTCAATGCATTTAGGTCAGGACTCCACAATGAAAACAAGTCACCCTTGACTTTTATTCCCTTAATGAATGACTACATATAAAACTTAATAGGCATGTGGTACACATCTTCAACATGTTTTTCCTTTGCAAAAATATGTTACGTTTACATTTCGCTCACTGCTTGCCCCTATATGAAAGATTCCATCTTTATGGCTGTTTGTAATATGACTAATAATATTGACGCGTGACCCATTTGCTATCTTGGAAGACGTCACATCTCAGATGTATTTATTTGGACATTTGGATATTTGCATAGATATATTTATACAGAAGATATTTATGAGACATTCCTTTGTTTAGGAACAGGATACAGGAGATGCATATCCTCACGCAAGAGATTCTTGAAAACCATGGTGGGCCTAGGAAAATCTGATTCCTGAGTTTTATTTTTATACAGAATTGCAATACTAACCGTCACATCCTCAGATGCACCTTTTGTGTCTTAAAAATGATCCAAACATAAATATATTTTATAAAAGAAAATGTTCTGAAAAGAGACTATTATGGAAAGTTTCAAACGTCGCACTGGCGCGTATTCATTAAAGTCATACAACTGTCATACAATATTAAAATATGCTGCAGTTTGAGCTCAAGTGATGAACCAGCTTCAGCTGTGTTGAAACAAAAGCACACACACATTTACACAAAATGCCCTAATGCTTATGGGTGTAATTACCAATAAAATGGAAGTTGGAATGGCACAAACTCTTCTCTAATATAATTTTATAATATTATACATACAGTATATTTTATAATATTGTACTATTATTATTTTTAATGACTATACAGCTGAAAATTCAACTGCAGATCATGGTTAGAATATTACATTCAGTTTTAGATACTCTACAACCAGACACAAGCGTCATACAGACACACTATAGATGAAAGTGAAGGTCAATGTGTTTTTATTTCCCTTTCTTCGCTTCTCCACGGTTGAGTCAGTGATGTAGCAAGTTAGGCTACATGTTCCGACTGCACGACTAAAAGCTGTTTCACTTGATTAATATGTTTTTGTACTTTTTTTTTTTGCAATGTAACTGAAAGCTGAAATTCAATTTCAAGTTGAGGAATTCATTGACAAATAGAAATATTTTTTACAAGAACAGTGTTCATGGACGTGTCCCGTTCTTCCCAGCAGTTGTGCAGAATGAAATGTAATATACTGTGTATTGTTTTACTGTGAACATTTGCACCCACAGCGGGGCTGGCAGATACAAGACCTGTGGACATTTTTCTCTTTATTAATTCAACAGTATTTTGTGTGTATGCAAAAAAAAAAATAACGCATCTTTGTGTATTGTCGAACCTTGGTGTCTGATTAGTGGGAGGAAAATCGAGTTCACTGACGATTTAAACTGTGAACAGAGCAGATTTGTGTGTGCTACAAGACATTTGAATGGATTTTGTCATATTTGGATTGGTGGAGGACTTAAGCGCCAGCAATGATCACCAAACATTCTCAATTTCCACACCAATGAACAATTTATGTTGTTAACACTGCACACTATCCTCAGATTTCCCCTTTTTTGACCATATAAACTATTTAAATATTTGAATGTAAATGAACAGCACAGTGATAAGAGCATTCACACTGTGGCCTTATATTAGTGCATTTAACCTGCATTTAGGGCTTCATAGATCAAGTAGAAGATTCAATTTATTTACTTTTTATCACGGACAAAAAGCAACAGGACCGGTTCATCTTTGATTTTGTGGACTGTAATAGCTTTACTTTCGCACAAATCCTCCTACACATAACAGGTTTACAGAGACTGATAGGAGAATGTAACGAATGTGCATTGGATTTATAATATATATGTCCGTCCACTGCGGTCTGGAGGACTGTATCACTAAGAAATGTATTTTTTTTTTTAACCTCCATTATTCCAATGAAGAAACTTATAACAGACCAAGCACTCACTCAGCCATGTTCTCCTTTTTTGCCTAATGGTCTGTAGTGCTGGATCAAAATTTTAATGGCACATTATGCATCAATTCCAGTCTTACCACACACTACTCCTAGCCAACCAGATGAGTGAGAGAGAATTCCATCATTCCATAACATCTGTCCAGTACACATGATTGCTCTGTCTTGCTGAAGAAAACAAATTTGTGTTGTTTTTGTCTTCATTTTTTTTTTCTCCTGGGGAAGAAATATATAGATGTGACAAAAAGCTTTTGTACTGCTTGGCCACTGAACAGCTTTACAATGTAAACCGTCTCAGTATGTCTCCACCACTGTACTATTAAAACTTCAATAAACACCAACAAATTAAAAAATTTCCAAAAAGATTGAGCTTCCTGAGTAATAGATTGAATTTTTTTTTTTATCATCATGTTGCTGCTTCAATGATGAAACAGTTGTACAAACCTAAATTGTCATCTCAATTCAATTCAAATCAATTTGCCTATTTGTATAGCACTTTTAACAATGGACATTGTCACAAAGCAGCTTTACAGAATTACATAAATTCTGGATAAATTTTACATGTATAAATTTATCCCTAATGAGAAAGCCAGAGGCAACGGTGGCAAGGACAAACTCCTTGAGATGACATGAGGAAGAAACCTTGAGAGAAACCAGACTCAAAAGGGAACCCATCCTCATCTGGGTGACACCAGATAGTGTGATTATAAAATTATAAATCATTACTCATCTATAAGAGTATACTACACTCACCATCTACCTTTTTAGGAACATCTGTGCACCTGCACATTCATGCAGTTATCTAATCAGCCAATCAGGTTGCAGCAGTACGCTGCATAAAAACATGCAGATACAGGTCAAGAGCTTCAGTTAATGTTCACATCCAACATAAGAATGAAGAAAAACTGTGATCTCTGTGACTTTGATCGTGGCATGGCTGTTGCTGCCAGATGGGCTGGTTTGATTATTTCAGAAACTGCTGATCTCCTGAGATTTTCACACACAACAGCCTCAGAATGGTGTGTGTGTAAACAGAATGGTGCGAAAAACAAAAAAAAACATTGCGTGAGTGACAGTTCTGTGGATAGAAACACCATGCTGATAAGAGAGGTCAGAGTAAAATGGCCAGATTGGTTCAAGCTGCCAGGAAGGATATAGTAACTCACTCACGCTTTACAACCGTGGTGAGCATCTCAGCATGCACAAAACATCAAACCTTGAGGTGGATGGGCTACAACAGCAGAAGACCACAGTGGGTTCTACTTCTGTCAGCCAAGAACAGGAATCTGAGGCTATCACGGGCAGAGACTCACCCAAACTGGACAGTTGAAGGTTTGAAAACTACATTGGCTGGTCTTTTTTCCAGTCTTCTTTTTTGTTTTTGTTTGCTGTTTTCCACATCATTCTGTGTAAACTCTAGAGACTGTTGTGTGTGAAAATCCCAGGAGATCAGCAGTTTATGAAATATACAAACCAGCCATCTGGCACCAACATCCATGCCACAGTTAATCACAGAGATCACAGTTTTTCCCCATTCTGATGTGAACATGAGTACATTTACAGCATTTGGCAGACACCCTTATCCAGAGCGACTTTACAATTATCGCATCTACACAACTGAGCAGTTGAGGGTTAAGGACCTTGCTCAAGGGCCCAGCAGTGGCAGCTTGGTGGTGCTGGGATTTGAACCCTCAACCTTCTGATTAGAAGTCTGAAGTATCAGCCTGAAGTTATTAACTGTTCAATAATGGAGACTCAAGTGCAAACTGTTCTTAGCAATTGCACTCCTAAGGCTATCCAAGGAAGAACATCCACAGCCATCCTCATGGTTTCTATATGGTACCATCCACAGTAACGTCATGGTGATCTTTAGGCTGTCCATGTGGGGCCAGCCTTAGCATCCCTTCAGGATTATTAAGACTTTGATTAAGTTTATATATTTATACCACAGCCCTGTTGATTTCTTTATTCCAATTGGTCAGAAGGTGTTGATTACTTTTCTATAATGACAGCAAGACCAATCACAGGTTTATATTACTGTGCTCCTTCTAATACGTTATTGTTTCTATAGTAACAGCTAACACAACAGTGTTTAGGATGGGCTTTCTTTGTCTGAAACATGACAATCTGCATTTATTTTTTACCTTATTAACTTCAGAAAAGAGAAAAAATGAGCGACTGTTTAGAAAATGACTGTTTATAGCTGCTGTAAAGTCAAAAGAGGTACTAACTTGTTTCGGGGATTTTTCACGGCATTAAACATAACTATAAATGGATAAAAAGTATGATGTGTAGTTCTTTAATAAACAAAAAATGTTAATGTTGACAAATTGCTGTGGTATAAGAGGAATAAAACACTTCCAGACATGCTGTCATAGGAAACTAATTAACTTTAGACTGGTAATGGCCCTCTACTTCGTGTCAGAGGGCCTCATCAGTGATTATTTTCCTATAACAGCACATCCTGCTGTGCTTTATTCCTTACATAGGCTTCAGTTTTCTCCATTCATTCATCATCAGTAACCGTTTTATCCAGGTCAGGGTCAAGGTGGATTCATGGCCTATCCCAGGAACAATGGGCATGAGAAATACACCCTGGATGCGCGCACACACACACTCACTCATTCATAAATATGGATAATTTACCAACAAAATGCCATCATATTCTAGGAATGTAGGAAAATAACCTGAGCTCAACCCCACACCCTGGACCCTGCGGCACCAACATGTGTTTTTATTCTCTCACACAAACAGCCAGTACACAAGCAGAGGCTAATTCATAGGATTTATTCTAGCATTCAGTCCATTTGTTTTCCAGACCTTACAGAAAAAAAATAGCTCGATAAGGTCACAATCACATCCTAGCCTTATCACAACTGACCTGCAGGCAGATACTTAGCTCTCATCATTACTACAAGAACACTAAGATTTCATCAATATCCTTTAAATATGTGAAGTGAAGAAGACAAATAGCTCAGACCATCAGAGGTTAATATCTCCAAAAGCAGACATAAGGCAATATCCCTGCATATCCTCTAATTACATTTTTTTTTTTTTTTTTTTTTTTTTTTTACAGATTGCTGTTCACAATGTATACACTTAAAATCTTTTCACAGTGTGAACAATTCTTGAAGATATTTCCCACTCTTTATACCGATACAATATAACGTTACATAAAATCCATAATTTCCCTTCTAAATATTAAATATTCTACTATGGTGCCATTTTGTACAGTTGAAAGATTGTTTTCAAAATTGGGATTTTCTTTATTAAGGTACGCTCATAAAAAGGATGTATAGTTAAGCATTCTTAGGTCAGTGATGCATCTTAAGTGTGTCAGATGATCTCTATTTTACACAAACACACAAAAATGAATCCTTTCCACCGAGTCTTTCAATGCTATCTAGTGTCATATTTCAGTTGCCCTATTATGTCAGTTAGTAAAAGACTGCTTTGGCAAAGTGTTGTACATTTCTTTTAAAGTGAGTTACCTAAACAGTCACATTTGAACATCATTCAGAATGCATACATAAGCCAAGATGTCAGAGACAATTTCAGGAGAAGTGGCAAAATATAAAGTAGCATTAGGGATTCTGGGACGTGTTCTGTAACTGTTTTACATTTACAGTAAGATAGGAGTGTCTGCAAGTGTGTACACTATACCAGCGAGAGGTTTTTTTTTTTGTTTGTTTTTTTTTTTGTTTTTTAATTCATTCAATACAATTTGGTGAGTTAAAGTTGCATATTTATAGAAAACTACTTTAAGGATGACTTTTTTGTTTTGTTTTGTTTTTTAATCTTTCAACCGACCAACTGATCTGTCAAATGGTACCAGACTGCATCTAAGTGTCATCTGTGTCTTTTCCACAAAGTCAACATGTCACAGAAATCTTTCAGATGAAATGCTGGAATTTCACAAAGACCGCTATGTGTGGAGCGAAACGTGTAGAAGAAATGATCCAACCATTTTTTTTAACGGATTCTTTGACGGACAACAATACTTCTGCATACTCTTTCGGAAAGTGAGACCACAATTAAACTGTGCTTTACACCTACAGATATTGCTCTAAATGACACATCCTATCATAGAAATGTTATACGGTATACAACATGGTAGGCGTTTTCTTTCTATTTGAATAGCAACGACTTCTTGTTTCAGCAATTTCTTTTTTCTTGTTGTTTGTATCGTCACTTTCAAGTAGATATTTACGTTCCCGGCGAACATGAAGTGTGTCTTGAATGGAGGAGTTCAAGTCTTGTTCTAATTTTCTATAATGCGCTCAGCTAAACATTTACATGTGGCATTAAAATAAATATCACACCTCAAATAAAATTATTATTGTTCTTATTCTTCTTATTGTTCTACCTTGTTTTATAGACCAATACACTAATGGTTTTGAAGATGAAAAGCCGATCCTTATTGCACACAATGTTTTGGGAGTGTCGATCCTTAAAAGCAGTGTGGAACCGTGAAACGGGACAATGCGTTGCGCCAAACGGCTGCCGTGTTACATTGCATTCGGGTAACGTACACGCTATCAGTCGACGTACATGGGAGAGCTGGGGGAGGCGGGGATTTCATCCAGAATTTTACACACATAACCGGCAACGTCCACCACTCGCTCCTCGTACATCAGAATGAACGGGTGCTTCTACAGGAAAGAAAAAGACATTTAAAAATTAAGATCCAACTTTTTCTAAGTAGCTTTAATTCAAGTACATGTAAATACAATGACACTAGGTATAGTCAGACAGAAACAGTATGCACTTTTATGATAAATATTTCAGAAATATGTCAAATTTGGTTAATTTCCAGAAATATTCAACATTTTTTTTTTTTTTTTGAATCAGTCTAACAGTGGTCATGAGGCATATTTACCAGAAGCTCCCTGTACTTTGGCCTTTTTGACTCGTCCTTTGTAAGGCTAAGAAAACAAAATGTTGTTTATAAAGCTGCACTTGTTGTATTACAGTATTAAAATTCTGTACCCTGTAAACAACATGGAAAGCTGTGAAACTCACCAGAGATTGACAAAGTTGATGAATTTGGGAGAAAACTGTCTCTCCTCCGAGTTGCTTAGTTGAGGAGGGTCTCCCTTCACCACCTGTGTCAGCTGATCGAACACACTGTTCCACTTGGGGTATGGGAAGCGGCCGGTGGCTAGCTCGTACTGAAGGAGAAGAAAAAGAATCATTCAACAGTTCATATGACAATATTATGCTTATTTCATTCAGTAACCCAATTCTTTATTAATATGAGAAACAGTCAGTGGGTACATCACGCACCAGCGTAATTCCCAAACTCCAAACGTCCGAGCGCACATCATAGCCTTGCCTAGAAGCACTAGGGTCTATCCTTTCGGGCTGTATGAGAAAAATAACAACAATAAAAACAGATGTTGGAATGTCGTCCTTATTGAGAGAGACATTTTATCCACAACAACTGAATTTCCAAGCACTGTTATAGGCAAGCTCCAAAAATATGCAATAAGGAAAAATACAAACAATATAATTACAAGTAATGCAACTAAGACAGTTTGAAAAACGTTATTAAACAGACTACACTAATACAGACAAAACTACTTATACCGCAGTGCTACTGAATTCTCAAATCTGATTGGTCAGTCATTTTCTATAACAGTCAGAAAAAGCTCTAGGTTTATATTCAAGTGGTCACTGTAAAATGTTATTGTTTCTATAGAAACAGCTCATTAATAGGGGTTAGTACGATGGACTTTTAAGTTTTCCACCACAGGTTTTTTTGGGTTGAGAAACTGAGGGAAAGGCTGTTTATAGCTACTACATGCTAGCTGAAACTAACTTGCTTTTCTGACATTCCACGACATTAAATGCAGCTATAAATAAAGGAAAAGTATGGTGTGTCATTCTTTAATTGGAAAAAATGTCATCGTTGATAAATTGCTGTGGTGTGTGAGAAATAAAACACCTCATTTGTTTATCGTCCTAGAACAGCGCAACGCACTGTTTTTTATCTTTATATAAAACGTAAATCATGCAAGTTTTACCTTACACATTTATAAAAATGGAGCAAATGTTAATGCCATTATTTATACACAATCATTCATTTGTAGTAACAGTATTTTACACTTATGATAAAAAAAAATTGATGGTGTTACAATCACAGAAAGCTTTATTAAAATGAGAAGCGAGTGATGATGTGCTGACTCACAGCCATGTACGGTCTGCATCCAGCATCTCTAGTCTTGGCTATAGAGTCAACCAGCTGTCCACTGATCCCAAAGTCACACAGCTTTATGTTGCCATTTCTATCCAGGAGAATGTTGGAGGGTTTGATGTCTACAAATTGTAAGTATAAAGTATGTTTAAAGAAACCAATTCACTCCATAATTACAGGAAATAATAATAATAATAATAATAATAATAATGTTTTACAGACTATAAGCCACTCCAGTACAAAAGTACAAAACACTCAGACAGTAGTAAACCCCCTACCTTCAGTCTACTCAGAAATCTATGTTTACATCATATTATTGTTAATATATCTGTCATACACTGTACAAGTCAGCATACAGTAATCAGGCATTTTTATTTCACAGCAGGTCAGTTTACTAATAGGACAGCACCACCTAGTGGCAGCTGGCACACGGACATCACTCTGTCTCCATGCTGAATGTCTCCTATCCATGCAGAGAATGTAGATTTATAATTTGGTGATTTGTGCTTTCTATGAAGACTGTTCAAATTATTTATTTATTTTCACATTGCTCCAAAAGTCTTTTTTTTTTTTAATCAAGCAAACATTTGGAAGCCCAGACTTGAGGGTTTTCTCATTTCCTTACCCGGTATCCCTTCCTTGCACATTAACCTTAATGATTTGTTGCACAGCTGTAACATTAATCAAATTCTTCAAAATTAAATCACAAAGCCAGGAATTTATGCATTATATTAATTAGAAGACCACTACTTAATGCAAACAGTTACATATACATTGCAAGTTTGGTTTATTTTACTAAAGTGTATTAAATGGTCACTGCAATGTAACATGCATAACACTCACCTCTGTGGATTATTTTCAAGTTTTCTTTCAAGTGATTCAGTGCTTTCACAGTCTGTAATAAATATGAGGAAAAAAAGAAAATTAAGAATCCTAAAATACTGGCAGCAACGCAGCACTTAAAAAGACTTAAAAAGACAAGACGCACTCACCGCTAATGTAATTTTGCCTAATATTTCCTCTGGAATGACATCATCTAATGAGCAATATACATATTTGTAGAATTTGTCGAACGAGGTAGACATAAGTTCCATACATATCCAGCAGTCACCCTGTAAAAGAGATGAGAAGAGGAAAACACATTTTAGAGTTTAAATTCGCAAACTAGGCAAAGGTTGTACTCACTACTACACGTGCTGTATATTAAAATAGAACACTGGATGGAGAAAGGAATGCTCTTATTAGGGCTGATTTATGCTTCTGAGATGAAGCACGTTTGCTTATTTGTGTCGGGATGTAGAGAGAGCCTTTATGGGTAAGTGTGGCATGCAGAGACACATCCATCTCTCTGAGAAACTAACTGCATGTTGTGTGCATCTACAATGCTGTCTGTCAACCAGGCTTCAGGCGAATGCTAATAGGTTGCCAGGGAGGTGAGATCAGTTTCTACCCAGAAACGTTTTGATGAGATGTCGTGAACCTTCTTTGGTGGGTCCCATCAAGAGTTTCAGAGTAACACTGCTCCAAATAATTAATAAATAAACATATAAATCAATTCATGTGTAAGCACTACAATTTGCAAAATCAAGTAAAACAATAAAATCCCTTAACACATCCAGTACTTTCCGTTTTCTACAGGCTGGAGAGGTGCTTGTGCTCCTCAACCTCTTTTTGAAAGCGTAATCCGTCGAAAAGCTCATGCAAGAGAACTGATGAAAAATGCTTTTTTAAAATATTAGTTTAACTAAGCCACGATATTAGTTTCTTGGACTGGTGTCTTAAATAAAATTCTCACACTGGACAGCCCCCCCATGTTTGGCATCACACATGGCAATGTGATCACATTTTTGGGTAATGGATTTATTTACAGAAAATTGCAATCATGAATATAAAGTGCAAGCATTTATTCTGGCTGCGGCTGTAAATTGTATATTGGCCAACTGAATACTGCAGGACTGGGCATTTTTCCTTTTAACATACTCCCAGTAATGACGTAGCACATGGTAAAGCAAAGCAAGAAAAAACTCTTTCAGTGATCTCTAGAATTGAGGGTTTAAACACTAGTGGAGGTGCTCCAATCCATGAGCCGCTTGATATTGCTTAATTAATAATTAATTAAATAATTAATATTGCTGACTGAGTTTATACACTTACTGAACACTTTATTAGGAACACCTCTACACCTATTCATTAATGCAATTATCTAATCAACCAATCATGTGGCAGCAGTGCAATGCATAAAACCATGCAGATACGTGATTTTGTGATTTTGACTGTGGCATGATTGTTGGTGCGAGACGGGCTGGTTTGAGTATTTCTATAACTGCTGATCTCCTGGGATTTTTATGCAGTCTCTCGAGTTTACTCAGAATGGTGCAATGAAGAAAAAACATCCAGGCAGCAGCAGTTCTTGTGGACAGAAACCACTTATTGATGAAAGAGGTCAACAGAGAATGGCCAGACTGGTTTGAGCTGACAGAAAGGCTACAGTAATTCAGATAACCACTCTGTACAATTGTGGTGAGCAGAAAAGCATCTCAGAACCTTGAGGCGGATGGGCTACAACAGCAGAAGACCACATCGGGTTACACTACTGTCAGCCAAGAACAGAAAGCTGAGGCCGCAGTGGCCACAGGCTCACCAAAACTGGACAGTTGAAGACTGGAAAAACGTAGCCTGGCCTGATGAATCTCGATTTCTGCTGAGCCACACAGATGGCAGGGTCAGAATTTGTTGCCAACAGCATGAATCCATGGAACCAACCTGCCCTGTGTCAACAGTCCGGGCTGGTGGAGGTGATGTAATGGTGTGAGGAATGTTTTCTTGGCACACTTTGGGCCCGTTAATACCAATCAATGAATGCCACAGCCTATTTGAGTATTGTTGTTGTCCATGTGCATCCCTTCATGATCACAATTTACCCATCTTCTAATGGCTACTTCCAGCATGATAATGCACCACATCACAAAGCAAACGTTGTCCCAACCTGGTTTCATGAACATGACAATGAGCTCAATGTCACCGAATCTGAACCCAGTAGAACACCTCCGGGACGTGGTAGAGATTCGCAGCATGGAAGTGCACCTGAAAAATCTGCAGGAATTCCATGATGTGAACATGGACTAGAATCTCAAAAAGGAATATTTCCAACATCTTGTGGAATCCATGCCACGAAGAAATGAGAGCAAAGGGAGGCCCTACCCGGTATTATTATAGTGTTCCTAAAAAAAGGGCTCAGTGAGTGTATTTGATTACACAAGGTTTTGTTTTGTTTTTTTTTCCTCAGTACTTTACAAAACAAAGTTACGCCCGTGTTGCCTTCTAGTTATTATTCCTACGGTGAAACACGGAACTCTCTCTTTTGTTTTTAGTTCAGAGACTGTTCTTTTTCGATTTCCCTTTTCTGTACATTCTAGTTTGGTTCATGCGACACTCCTCCCAGATGTTTAAATCAGCCCTTACAAAATCACATTTGAGGGTTTTGATAAAGATCAAAGGGATTAATAATATTATGTATAAGATTATCATTGCTCACATTTACACTCTGCAGTCTGTGAGTCCAAAGAATACGGTCTATGGTTGATAAAAGTAAGCTCACCTCTCGGAACAGAGCCCCATAAAATTGGACGATATAGGGACAGTCACTACTCCTCATAACCACATCTAAATCCATGAGCAGCTGCTTCTGTTCTTTTTCATCAACAGTGGAACGAATCCTCTGCAACACAAATACACAACTGTCACGCAGCACACAGACGTAATCTTTCTATGAGTATTACAATTAATACAGTTTTGTCAGAAAATATTTCTTTCAAGGCTTCTGGTTTTCTGTAAATTGTCCATATGATGAATTTAAAAAACAGTGTACTGTGTCCTACCTTAACAGCCATGATCTGACCACTGGGCTTATGAACCATTTTGTTGACCGAGCCGTAGGCTCCTCGGCCAATCTCACCCAGGTCCTTCAGGTCTTCGGCAGTGAAGTCCCAATGCTGCTCGGGAGAGATCTTCAGCTTCCCACATGACTCAATACTGTGATTGCGCAGTCTCTCTCTGTGTCAGCATAAGCGTACGAACATCACAAATAACAATCAGCACAGCCGAAAACGTCAAACCTCCAGACTGAAAATGATTTCTGCCTCACTTACATGTGTGGATTATGGAAGGAAGGGTTGGCTGATGCGATGGGGAGTCTCGCATTCGGTTTAATCGGAGGATTAGCAAAGTTTAGCTTTAGTGCTTTGCGTTTACCTGGAAAAAAAGAACCATCTATAATTTGCATTAAGACACAATCTGTAACATCTGGATAGAAAGGAGGTCTGATCCTAGACTCCTAAAGCTAATCCATGACAATGAGTCGAACCTCTATTTCAGTAGCGTGTTTGATAAAAAGCCACGACATGTATGACACATAATTAAACATGACTGTAATCTCTGGACCTCAAATACCACACACATGGGCAGGCTTTAGTTGACCTAAACTGCTGTTTTCCAGGTTAGCTTCAGAACAAGGTACTTGATATGGATTTCATCTAATCCTTGTAACTAGAATGGAAAAATCCTGATTTTTGTTCATCCCTCCCAAGTTAACTTGCAAATCCTGCTTTCTGGAACAGATACCAGATTTTGCCTCGCACTTACACCTGGTATTTGTATGCGTTCTCCTCTTATACACTTTGGACACAGTGTTATTTCTCCAGCACAATATGCACATAAATTACTTAGCTAGTCAGATAGGTAGCATGATTACCTTTTCAGCACTACTGAAATGAATGAATTCAAATGACACCGTTACATGTTTAGTGCCACTCAACACTATATTGCGTGTGAAGACTTTTTATTCCTTATTTTGCATTATAAGTGACCTACACCGTTTATAAAGCTGTAATAACAGAATAATAAGTGAAGGAAATAATCACATGGTCAAACAGAGGGGGGAAAAAAAAAACAAAAAAAAAAAAACACTTACTTTGAGGAGCACCAGACAGATTTATCTGAAAACCTGCAGCAGGAAATGACAACAAAACGAGAGTGTGAACAAAAAATTTGGAACTGCGGCGAGATTTATTTAGCAAACCACTGGAAAGAAGTGTCAACAGCTTCTTTTTCCTCTCAACCATTTTCACGTCAAATGAACTATTCAGAAATTGTCGTACTTCTTCACCTCACTTTAGGAAGATGGCTCGACAACCATTTTACATACGGTAAGAGCATTTTGTTTGATATATGGTTGGATATGCTTGGCAACATTTTAAAATCCATGCTCTTACTGTTGGATGCTTGTGAAGGCACTGATGCCCCGATGACCAGTCAAGATTCCTGGAGTCTAAAATGGGTTTTTAAGCTTTACACCAGATGTAGTAAATGTGTCCAATATGTTCCCATGTAAATCACTGTGGCCATGTGGACGCAAAAAACTTATTCTTTTACTCGAGTTCTATTTCTGCCTCATGCCTACAGACGTTTCTATAAACATTATTTTAAAATTAGAAACACTTTTCATGTAGCATTGCTGTAACCCAAGCTGGTTAAATATCCAAAGTACTAAAGCCAATCAACAAAAAAGTAAAAAGCCAAACAAAAAAATAATAATAAGCAGAATACCTGTTTCGTTCTGACACCTCCAGCAAGTGTTGGACTCTGTAAAAATAAATTATACATATTTTACATGGTTATAAAGTGTAATAAACTCTGGTTTAAAATAAATATCCACCTTGAGAACAGTAACAAAGTCGTTCATCCTTATGTGGTTAAAAGAAAATATGGACATAAGAAAACACATTTAAAAAAAAAAAGTATCTAATCTGTCATCGTTGACATCATTTCATCATAAATCTTATATTAGGATTGATCTGATGGTGTTAGCATTCAAATGGATAAGAATAATTCACAGTGGATGGTGCAACTGCAAGCATTGGGGTGTGTGTGTGTATGTGTGTGTGTGTGTGTGTTAATCACATGTGGAAATCAGAGAAAATCAGAGAAAAGTTCATCACTGACTCCTAACACTTTCAGTCACAGAAGAAGGAAAACATCAGATGGCATACTAACCGCTGTTGCTAGCTACTGCATATATCATTACATTCTCCATTTTATAAGAGGTCAAACTCAATCGTGATACAACGCACATCTATTGCTGAGAGATGCGGCTTCGATACACATGGAATACGTTTCTGTATATCGCAGGTGATGTAGCTATGAATGTATGCTGTACAGTAATAAATCAATAAATCAATAATCAATAAAATCTGTGAATACTTAGAATGAGCCCAAGTGCTGAAATCTGCCAGCAAAGCAGTGGGATGTAGCTAAAGAAATGGCCAGACAGAAATAATAATCATAAACCAATACAGAATAATAAACAGTCTTCAGCAGCCATTGTACTCTTACTGATATATTAAAATCCACTATAGCACTCACTAAAATGTTATTAAGGACTGTATATTTTTTTTCATTCTTATAACAGGAATTGGGAATAACAGTATTAATAATAGGAATTATATAAAATAACTTGTAACGACAAGTTTAAGTATACATTACAAAATCCTCACACCTGGTACCTAGGCAAACAGCATATTTATCATAAACTAATCAAGTGACAATGCGTTACCTGAAGCTAAAGTGAAAGACAAAGCCACAAGTTAACCTTTGCTATCATTAAGGTGCATCATAATTAACACCACACAAACTAAGTCAACTGCTTGATTTACTGTATTTCTGAAGTAAGGAGTAAAACATGACAGGACATGTTATAAGAATCCACAACAGGGTGGTGCAATATGGTTCGACACGAAACAGAGTTATAGTTACCATCCCAAAGTTGATGAGTTTATTATAACGGCATGTTCCAAAGTGTTTTATTCCTCTTAAACCACACCGATTTGCCAACAATTTACAGTACTGTGCAAAAGTCTTAGGCACATGCAAAGAAATGCTGTAGAGCAAAGATGCCTTCAAACATAATGAAAAAAAAAATACTATAAAAAGCAGTAAACAGTAATAAATGAAACAAAGACAATATCTGGTCTGACGATCCTTCGCTTTAAAAAAAACAACAAAAAACAGTAGTCTCAGGTACAATGTGTGCAGTTTTATAAGGAAATGAGCTGTAAGCGTTACTGAGCATCTTGCACAAGCAGCCACAGTTCTTCCGGAGACTTTGACTGTCACACTCACTTCTTATTTTTGCAGCAAAACCCAGCAGCCTTCATTATGTTTTCTGTCTGAAAAGTGGTCTCATGTAATCTGCTGCTTTCTTTACTGACATACAAATGTTTTTCTGCAACATTTAATTTTGTGCTGGAAAACTAATTTTCGGCAATCTAAGATGTTTTTGTACTGAATTAATAATGTAAAAGTCATCAAACAAAAATCTATTACAAATTTCGTACTAAAAAAAAAAATAATAAGGTGCCTAAGACTTTTGCACAGTACTGTATTTTTTTTTTTTTTTTTTACATTTTTTAATGAATGAAACGTCTTTTAACGTTTTTTAAACTAGTTAGAGTTAAATTTAACGTTGTGGAACATCCAAGAGACAAGTTAGTTTCTCTGATCGCATACATTAAAACAGCTATAAACAGTCATTCCCTCAACAGCCTATTTTATTAACTGTCTCTTTAAGTTAATACATTTTTTTTGTTTGTTTTTTTTAAACGCAGCAGAGAAACCAACAAGCAAGAAAGTCATCTGTCCTGAAGATTTTCCCATGGAGGAAAAACTTACTGGTCCAAAGTGCTGACAACCAAAATTCCTTCCATAATTGTTAATAAATGTCTACTTACAGAAAGCTTTACCATATCAATGATTTTCTCTGTTAAATAACACATTTTTTAATTTAATCTGTTTATTATTAGTCTTAGATTTATGTGGAGTGTCTGCCATACAAGTCCTTGTGAGTGACTTAGAAACAATAATGTATCTTTAACTCACTTAGCCGGCAGCTATCATTAGCATTACGCATATTGTCAGAGATCACCTGTTAAGAGTTGTTCTGAGATGTCAGTGATTCCTGAGTGTAAAATGCTGCACGGTGGGTTTGTCCATGCTATAAATTTATAGCATATAAGCGTCCAGTTAGCGACAGTACCTTTGTGGCTTAAAAAGAAAGACAACCTCGAATAGCAAATACATCTTGGATTATTAGCCCTGCTGCTTGACCAAAACACGGGCTGAGCTGGTTAAACTGGTACACTATCTTCACCAACTGGTAAGTTCTTTTCCAGTGTCCTTATCACCTGACTAAACAGAACGATATATGTTTGAAATTCCTTAATGCGCCTACTGTGGTGTTATTTTTCTTAAAAACAACTTGTCTATGATGCAGCAGCTGGCAAAGATGGTGCATCAGCATGAGCAGCACGGCCTGGGTTTTGGTAGCTGGCAGCTCAGTCAGACCAGCTCCATTTCTCAGCAGGGAGGGTAAAAATATGTAAGGGATAATCCACGGCTAGGTGTGCATTAAAACCGTGTAATGTATACCTAGCTGTGGATTATCCCGCTTATTCCATGGTCACTTGCCAGCACTGACAAGTTAAAGCTGTCGTTGATGTTTGACTGAAAAGATGAAAATAATGGTTCGTTTTTGTAAGTTATTTTATATACAGGTCATTGATCTAGAATTGTGCCTGCTCTAAATCATACACTCAGATAAAGTAGTGCGATAAGATTACATCTATTGGAATGACTTATAATAACTAGTAATGAGAGAGAGACAGAGATTGTGTGTGTGTGTGTGTGTGTGTGTGTGTGTGAGTGTGTGAGAGAGAGAGAGAGAGAGAGAGAGAGTATTAACTGCGTCTATGCTGCGTCTCTACTAATAATGAAGCTGTGAGTTTAACCACGGTATATAAATGTAACTGTATGTTACTATGGTTACAGCTGTTTATAGGCAGCGCATTGATTTCGAACGGTAATTAAACTGACCGGAACTACCTGTGCACTTCACGCGCACCTTCCAGCCAATCAGAATCGAGTATTCACTCAGACCATGGTACAAGTCAATTTCATTTTTGGCCAAAGTAATCCTTTAGTTTAATTTCACTGTGTATACACACACACACACACACACACACACGTCAAACTTGTGAAGTATTTGAGATATACACTTTCTGTTACAAAAGGAGGAACGTGTGATGACAAATTTAAGCTTTAGAAGCCCATAAATACTAACTAATTTAGTAGTAATTTAGTACACACACACACACACACACACACACACTGTATGGGAAAACAACCCACAGAGAGTTTCTAGAATATTCCCCAACCTTCACACAGACTTCTTCTGTGCTATACTTTCTGCTAGTTTGCTGTCAGGGATCAAATAACAGCATATATCTATTTCTAAACCCAAAAAACCAATAATGTGAAAGCAGTCAGTGTTCTTCCTTTGGTAACTGAACTGTTGTATTTCTGAAATGCCTAACAAGTCCTATAAAAATAAATCAATAAATCAATCAATACAACGTGTGTTTACGGCGTTTCTCGCGGATTAGTGGAGCAGAGGAACAGCGGTATGAATGTGACCGGGGCACGGTGCAGTGTTTACGCAGTTAGCCAGCTAGCTTCAGCAGCTAAGCTAAAAATCCCTGACTGTCCACTTGCTTTTTCACAACCACTACAGCAGACTTGCCGTTTCATTTCTCCTCATAGCGGCTACAAACATGTACCTCTGCGACATTCATGTAGCAAATAAACTAGCTGGCTAACGTCAAGCGCTACGGCTAAGGCCTAATCATGTAGCCAGCCAGCTAACCGAGATGCGATAAGCTAATGTTAGCGCTGTGTGTGTGTGCGCGTGTGTGTGTGTGTGTTATGGACGCAGTGACAGTAGCTAACCGTGATTATGCAAGCAATAGGGAAAGTGTTGTATTATGCTAGGTAGGCATGTTATTTAAAGAACAAAAAAAGAAAGAAACAAAGCGTGTTCTTACCCTGCACACTGCTCATGGTGGTTAGGTGTTGAGTCTGCATTTGGTGATGCTGCAGCGGGGATCCTGCCGCGCTCATGCTATTGCATGAAGTTGGGGAGTTAGTGCTAGGACTGGGAGTCGCCATTGCTCACAGAGTGTGAGTGAGTGTGTATGTGTGTGTGTGTGTATGTGTGTTTCAACAGAACCGCAAAAAAAAAGAAAAGAAACAGAGGACGGCAGCGATATTCCAAACAGGTGTACTGGGCCAGATCCAGCATAAATCAGCACATCACTAGCACAAGGAAACAGGACAGGAGGTTAAAGCAGCTCCATTTCAGCTGCTCGGTGTTGTTAAAGATAAGATGAGTGGAGTGGGCAGAGAGAGCGACACAGCACGACATTTCCGAGTCTCACTTCAAAATAAAGGTCTGGACTGCCCTTGTGTTTCATACTGCACCAGAATGTGTGTGTTTGTGTGAGTGTGTGTGTGGTGGCCTTTCAGATAATCAGGAGTGTCCAATCTTATCCACAAACAGCCAGTGTGGGTGCTTCAGTGTTTTCATTCCAATCAAGCAGGAGCCACACCTGATTCCACCAGTTTATTCAGTTGATTAAATTTGGATTTCAATAGTAGATGTCAAAATGTCAGGTGTGGCTTCTGTATGGTTGGAATGAAAACCTGCACCCACACCGGCCCTTTCCGGATGAGATTGGACACCCATGTAAGTTCACATAGTCAAATTTTGGGCATGTTCTCACTCACTCACTCACTCACTCATTTTCAGTAACCGCTTTATCCTGGTCACTAGGCGTAGGTCGGGAATGTACACTATATGGCCAAAAGTTTCTGGACACCTGACCATCACATTCGTATGTGCTTTTTAAACATCCCATTTCAGATTTAGTCCCCCTTTGCTCTTATAATAACCTCCACTCTTCTGGGAAGGCTTTCTGCTAGATGTTAGAGCATGGCTGTGGGGATTTGTGATCATTCAGCCACAAGAGCATTAGTGAGGTCAGGCGCTGATTTTAAGTGAGGAGGTCTGGTGCCCAGTCGACGTTCCAGTTCATCCCAAAGGTGTTCAGTGTGGTTGAGGTCAGGGCTCTGTGCAGGACACTTGAGTTTTTTGACTCCAAACTTGGCACACCATGTCTTCATGGAGCTTGTTTTGTGCACCGGAGTATTGTCATGCTGGAACATGTCTGCGCCTCTTAGTTCCAGTAAAGGGAATTTGTAATGCTATGTCCTGTATGATTGTGTGTTTCCAACTTTGTGGCAACAGTTTGGCGAAGGCCCAAATATGAGTACGTGGGGAGGTGACCACAAACTTTTGGCCATATCTTCACCTTTTGGAGTGGAAGGAAACTAGAGACCATGGAGGAAACCCACACAAACACAAGGAAAATATGCACAGAAACTCCACATTTATTTATATTAATGCATTTTTATTAAGTCATTTAAACCTTTTAAAACTTCCAGTGTCAGCTGTTTGTTAAACTGGCTCTACGCAAGAACTGTTATTTGGTCATATGTCTTCTTGTCAGTTGCTTTCACTTGTGGACACGATTCCCTGAGAACTGTTTCCTTTTTCACACAAAGTGTCTTTACAGTTATTCTGACTCACACTGTTCTGACGTTCTAAACACAAAAGTGATGCAGTAATTTACTTAACATAAGTGACTTTGCGTACAACTAGCGAGAATAGAGCAACAGCACAGTTTATCGTGAAAACATGTACAACATTGTCAGTGGAAAGTAGGGGGTTAGGGACAGTCAGAGTTGGGCCATCTACAATTACACCATTACACTTAAAAACAGCTTACTCGGGAGTATCGTATACTTACAAACACTTGGCATACAAACAAGTGGGAGTGTGTAATTTTATTTAATTTTAGTGAGTTTATACTTCACTTACACACACAATAAAAATGAGCATAAAAAGGCAACAGGATTGGGTGGCATTTTGACAGAAACGAATGCCTCATGTACGTAACTGGCGTGGACTGAAATGTTGGTTAAAATAAATGTATATGTTCTGTGAGATGCACAAGACAAATGTGTAAAAAATGCTTCTAAGCCTTATAGATGTGAGCAGGCTTTATTAGGATGGCAAGCAATTCCTTGGTTATTTGTACGGGCTATACTAAATCAAATGGTGTTTATTTTAAATATTTTAAATACTTCATTCCCATTTTTGAGAAACACGTTTTATGTTTTGAAAAGGGAATTGCAACATGTTGCAATGCTTTCTGGGCAAGTTTTACTCCTGACATCTACAGTTATGTTTTCTCGATACCAGTGTCATTTAATAAAAATCGCTTGGAATGATTAAGTATTGGAACAACAATGATGATGCAACTCTGCAAGGTAAATGATGGTGCAATGGATGAGGGCATGTTACAACAATAATGGAACTAGGGCTGGCTACAACCAGAATGGTTGCAAGTGCTCGTAAAGATTAGCTGTAAACCTGCATCAGCTAATGAAAGTGGTTGTAACTGGGCTCTAATATTTCCAAGAGATCAGCATGATATTTTGGAGCTGGGGCTTTGGCAAAAGATAACAGGAAATCCAGTGTAAACAAAATAATACCAGAGTACAGTAACATGATCTGACGTTGACAACAACTCTTGACTGACACATTCTCAATGATCTGTAACTTACTTAAAGACACAGAGACACTGCACTAAACATGAATGCATATACTGCACTTGTTTGTCAATGCCATGTACAACTAATGCTTTTTATATAATACCAGGTTTTTGGATCAAATTACAAGATGTTTTGCAGAGCTTAAAAACAGAAAATCTCTGGTAATATCCTCATTACAGTGTTTCATTTGTTTCTATAGTAACAGCTCATTCACAGGGACTCGTATGCACCACATAATCGAAGCCTAATGGTGTAGCGTTCTGTAAGGAGACAATTATTTAACATTTATGGAAGGAGTCTCCGGTGTCAGTGCTTTGTAAAAATCAGTATGAGTAAGTCAGGAAGTTTTTTTTTTTTTTTTTGTCTTATTCACTTCAAAAGAGAGATAAAAGAGAGTCTGGTAAGGAAATGACTGTTTAGAGATTCTATATATATATAAGTTATAATAGGAATTTGTTTCATGGAGGTTCCACAACATTAAATATAACTATAAACTGATAAACAGTATGACATGTCATTCTTTAATTAGTACAAAAAATGAATAGTGGGCAAGTTGCTGTGGTATAAAAGGAATAAACACTTTGGGACATGCAAGTTTAGGAAAATATGTAAATATAATGCATTGGGCCACATCATATATCATCATCATCATCATATATCATCAAAGCTGCTTGTGAACTGGTGACTTTGTGTAATGAAGTGAAGGTTTCACTTAATTATACCATTAATACCAATAGTTGCTACACAAAATAACAAAACACATTATCAGAAAATACACAAACAACCCATGTAGACATTTTTTATTTTATTAAAATATAATATTTTAATCAAATATTATATTTATCTCTTATTCACATCATTCAATATTCATACCTATAAAAATATAAATTAGTAAAATATTTTTTCTGCACGTTAAATACTTTAAGTTACAATATTCTTTAAGTGAAAGTTTTTTTTTTTAATATTTGCATTAAAATAATGATTTGATGAATGATTTGATGTCAGTTAAATAAGTATTACAGTATATCAAAAATATGTCTGCTGTAGTAAACATATTTCCCCTGCCTCATCGATACTTAAGAACTCTGTCCTTTATCCTCCCGTTACCTCTGAGGATCATCTTGTCCTCATATACATACACAGTGCCAAAAGCATCACAGTCTGGAGGCGTCTCAATAACCCCCTCCACCGTGAGGTGATGAATACCAGCTGAATCTACGCAATAACCTCCGTCATGGTCATGTCCAGCCATGAAACATACCACGCTCTTGTGAGACTGCAGAAGTGGAAGGATCTCATCAAAGTTCCATGCGAGACATACGGAGTCAGTGGAGTAGGGATGAACAGGAAGGTGACCTGCAAGAAGAAGGCAGGAAATAAAGGTCTCTGTAGAAGATTGTGGCAACTGGTAGAGTTTTGGTAGGTTAAATAAAGGAATGTGTACTCCATAAAATAAAGTTTGGTCTCTTTCTCTTGTCATCATCAACCTTTTATGAATAGCGCAAACCATCTTATTTGACACATATACAGTCAGGTCCATAAATATTGGGACATCGACACAATTCTAACATTTTTGGCTCTATACACCACCACAA
>CM075014.1:8079064-8137632 GCA_037576675.1 Pangasius sanitwongsei | reverse complement strand
TCAATAAATACAAGAGAACCAGTTCCATTGGCAGCCATACATGCCCACTACCACCATGCTTCACTGATGAGGTGGTACGCTTAGGATCATACTACTTTTGGGATGTCATGACCTTCCATTGACTATAGCTTTCTTCAAAAAAAAAACAAAAAAAACAATAGTGTCACAATGTTCAGAAGCAGTGTGAACAGCCAATTAGAGTGCAGCCTTCATGATTCTGAAGCTTGTGGCCAGTTAAGTGTACAATAACTATCATCAGCTCTTGGATCTTTGGTGGAACATCTAAAGCCTGTCTACAAGAAAACAGCGTTTTGAGTCAGTGAAAGAGAACCTTGTCGAAACCTCCCTGCAAGGTGGAGAAATGTTTAAATTCTATTTTCATTGTTTTCAATTGGACAGGAAGAAGGCATGCTTTTGAGAATGCTGATGTCATAGCATCAATGTGTGCATGCGCATTGTGGTTTTTGCATGTGGTATCAATTTATGATAGGACTCTGTTTATCATGGCTGCTGACCAGGTCATTTCTTTGGGTCTGTAATTTGTTATTTGATAACATGTTTGCAACTTAATTTCACTTTGTTTTATTATTAAACCCTGAATGCGTAGGTGCCAGAATATGATACACACAGTACTGCTCCTGAATCCACCGCTCCAGTGCTACAACCAGTACTGCAGATTTTGGATTAAACCCAAGTGCAACAGTAAACTCTGAATCACTGTGTTTTGTCATTTTTTGTTTTTTTTTAAAGGATTTTGGCGAACTGCAACCCTGACCAGGATTTTTAAAAAAAATTGTTCCACATGTTAAAAATATCTGTATGTATGTGGACAGGGCCTTGGCCATAAACAACCAATAACTTCAAGAACTACACAAAAAAAAAAAGGGTTGTTCTACATATAAAAATGAACTGAAGTGTACATAGCCTCAGAAATCAGAGGCTAAACATGCAGACAGACAGATAGAAACTAAACTACTGCCTCTGGTGAACACCCTGGCACAACTGTGAAACCTCAGAGAAATCCTTTCGATATAAATCATTCCTTTAAGAAAAGCAGTTGGGGTGTTTCCTTAAAATTTAGCAGAACTTGGAAAGCTATACTTACTCACAACCGTGACCTTTTCTCTGTTCTCATCAGCACTGGTCAACACTCTATCCAGCCAGTCGAGCTGATCTTGGCTGAATCCTCCGTTGAACTTCACAAACCTTCCATCCATCGGAAATAAGCCTGAAAAAATGTGCTTGGTATGTCACAAAGCTTTTTCAGACACCATCAGATACCAAGTTTGGCTCAGTTGCATAAAAATTGGTGGTAGTGGGAGAGACACCACAACAAAAAAACAGAACTGGTTCACACCTTAAAATACTTTAAAATATATGCTTTATAATCTTTGTACTTGCAACTTTGGAGTTAATGATCAAGTCATTTGTAAAGTAAAAAGGCAACTGTGCTTAAGACCTGCTGGATCACATTTCAGTTTGGTAATCTTGCTCAAAAGCTCCACCACCATCATCTTTTGATAAATGGTAGGTTTCAACTGCTGCCAATGTCATTGCATCAGTTAAATAAATTGCATCAGTTGGGAAAATGCAAGGTTTTAAGATCAGGATCAGAGGACAGTTGGTAAGTAAAAACAGGAACTAGCCAGCAGACACTTCTGCAATGACTCTATGACTATGTTAAAACCACAACAGAGAACCATCCTAGGAGTGCTATGGATGAGTGATATGTCCGTGTCTTTATGCAATCACATGCCTGCTGTTTTGATTGGGTGGAGGACCCTGAACGATTAAGAGGGCTAACATACGGAGGGCCCCTGGAACATATGTCAGGCAATGGGCTCTAGAGAGGAACAACAGAAAAACATTCCCATACACTCTCAGGAAAAAAGGCATGTGAGGTGTTTGTCAAGCGTTTGAGATAGACAGATACAAATTAATGGTATAAAGGTACTCACTTATAATTGGCTGTTGTTCCTCTCACAGCCGCTCCCGTTAGGGATCGCGACAGCGGATCATTGCTCCACGTATTTGATTTGGCACAGTTTTTACGCCGGATGCCCTTCGTGACGCAACCCTCCCCAATTTTATCTGGGCTTGGGACAGGCGCTGAAAGCGCACTGTTGCGCACAACCCCAGTGGGTGGGGTTGGTTCTCTGGCCGGGAATCGAACCCGGGTCACAGCAGTGAGAGCGCTGACACACACATTAATGGTACAAAAGTTAAAAGAATGACCCTAGTGGCAATGAAAAGTACAGATTAGCACCCTTCTTTCTGAGAGTGTATTGTTCAGAGATTGTGAGTTTGAATCCTGACAATGCCACAGCCCTCTGGCTGGTGGGAGGAATGGCATTACTGCATTACTCTCTCCCCTGGCAACACTAGCCAGGCGTGAGATTCTGAGAGCACATGTATGAGGAAGAGGGCAGACAGCACTTTCCTCTGAGTGATGCAGCACGAACAGCAATTCAAAAAGATGTGCTGGATGGCTTCATGTGTCTCAGAGGAAACATTGCTAGCCTTCACCCTCCCCTGATGGTAGCTGTCGTATGATAAGGTAAAAGTATTTAGTGGGTGGGAATGGGCAAATTATCTAATTCTGAGAAAATGGGATTTTAAAAAAAGCAGGGACTGTGGGAGTGGGGTAAGTTTCTCTCACAAGGCCTAGGATTTCTAGCATCAGCCTTAGAGCAGATTCAGGTACCTGGAGGCTGATTAAGTTCCTCATTAGGATTGTGCTCCTTGATGATCTCAAGCGACTGACTGTACTTCTCACACGATTCCTCCCGGCCGATGATACTCAGATCGTAACCGTCCAGGATCACAAATCTGAACTTGGGAGCAGGGCTGAAATGGTAAGCGTAGACCTGATCCATCCTGTCATCTCTCTCCTCTTCTCCTTTGACCTCACTGTTAAGAACAGAGGAGAACAGGGTGCTCCTGGTGAAGTTGTAGAACTCGTGGTTGCCCCACACATGATGAACCTGAACCGAGCATCTCCCGAATTGATCCATCACCTTCCGCAGAGCTTTATCTGATGCACCGTGCTTGCTGTTGAAGCCGTCAATGATGTCTCCAAGCTGCAGGATGAAACTGGGCTTCACTTCCTCTTCATTCCAGTGCCTGATGGCATTTCTCAGCAGGAGTAAGCTGTTCCTGTAGTAACGCTTCCGGGTTCCGTGAAAATTATACCCGTCCTTTAAATCAGCGTACTGAATATCAGCGATCAAGCCGAATGTGAACGCAGGTGCCGCATTGTCCTCCATCTGAGCTCTTCTCTGAGGTTTTGCGTTTAGATCACGGCAGAAACTTAAAACGAATCGAAATGCAGGTGAAAAGGTGGAAATGACCATATATGGAAAACAACTTGCCGGCTGTACAGCTGGATCATAAACAAACCTCTACCGCCATTGTATACATATCTATATTTACATTACCACTATATTATACTAATAGTACTAATACAGGCATGTTAGACAACACTAATTCAGAACAGGTTTCTACTTAAATAGGACGAAGTTTCGCGTTTATTCCGCGGTGAAACGCTGAAATACTCGCAATGACAGCTTCAGGTTCTTCTTCATGGCGTTTCCAGCATTTCGCAATGAACACAACACTGCCACCTACTGGAACTGGAGTGAGTCTTACATCCGACGGCTCCGGTCAACTTCAACTCGAGTACTTGTGAAGCAGAGACGAAAAAAGAAAAAAAAAAAGAAAACTGGTGCTAGTTATTCGAGTCTAGTTTTCTAGAAGTTGAATAAGTTCACACATAGAGCGATTTTATCACTGCACTATTGTTAAGTTGCCAGTGGGCGGTCCTACTACTCCTACTACTGGTTGCCATAGTAACATTTATCAGTGGGTGGAGCAACTACTTCCATATTTGACAACAAACCAGTTTTATTGCTGCTAAAATTAAACATTGAGTTTGTATATAAAATTCAATAGTGCACATATATGCATCACGTCATGCTCTTTGCCATTGCAGCAATCTATCTGCAGAGAAAGCCATCCATCCATTTTTCTGTACCGTTTATCCTACCCAGGGTCACAGGGGAGCCTAGAGCCCTGGACAGGGTGCCAACCCATCACAGGGCACAATCACTCACACACATTCACACACTAGAGACAATTTGGAAATGCTAATCAGCTCCAGTGCATGTCTTTGGACTGGGGAAGGAAACTGGAGTACTTGGAGGAAACCCCTGAAGCCCCGGGAGAATGTAAAAACTCCATACATACACACACACACACACAGTGATCAACCAGGAACACTGGAGCTGTGAGGCAACAGCACTACCCACTGTGCCACCTTAATACACAGTTATTCATCTTATTCATCTAGTTATTATTAAATAACTACTATGCATTCTTTTATTCATTTAGCAGATGCTTTTTATCTAAAGTGATTTACAGTTGAGTTGAGCAGAAGAGGTCTGAGGGCCTTGTTCAAGGGTCCAACAGTGGCAGCTTCACAATACCAGGATTCAAACTACGATAAGTACAAGTAATAGGAAAAATGTTAGAGCACCTATAAAATGTCTAATTAGGAGATGAGGCTAGATGAAGCTACTGAGCATTTGAACCTCCTGCACTTCCACTTGGCCGTTATTTCCTTTTCCTTTTCACATTGCACTTTTCATTTGCACGTTTCTTCATTGATCTTTGTAGTTCCTGGTCTCCCATTTCAGAATGTCAACATTGCTTAATAACAAAATGATCACAACCAGGCCATCCAAGAAGTACGAATTTCTGTAGGAATTGCCCAGAAAAAGCCAACATCCGATGTGAGTTAATACATGTTATTTTTAACCCTACCAATTTCCCCAAATTACTCAACCACAAGTGTACTGTTAGATACTTGTTTCTTTCGAGTTTGTATGCTGTTTTACCACAAAGCCAATTTTCACATTGTTCAACCTTTGTTTTCTTCCCACACATTTTTTTTTTCATCCTGAACTCCTTTTGTTACAAATTGCTTATTTCTATAAAGAACATAGCTCCTATGAAGAACATAGTGTTCTAACATAAGGTTATTTATTCTTTGGGTTTGCACTTTAATTCAAAGTAATTTATGAGGGAGGCAAAGACTTTGGGTAATTTAGAAGTCAGGTATACAGCGGTGCAGTGTGAGGAATACAACTCACAACCTTCTGCTCACTAAATCTTAACCTTTAAGCTACATCCAGACAGTTCAGTGTCATTTAGTTAAACTACGGGTTCACAACCAAAGTCCTGAAGTATCCCCTGTTCTGCACATTTCAGCATTTTCCCTGCTCTAACACACCCACTTCAACTCAGGAATGGCTCTTAGCTGATTAAAACATAACATAATTCTTCTGAGATGCCTGAGCATGCCCAGGTGCCATCTAATAGTTAACTTGTCCTACTTTACCTCACAGAAGTAATTAGGAAATTCAACAACAACAACAACAACAATAATCATCATCATCATCATCTGTACCGCTTATCCTACACATGGTCGCCTGGAGCATATCCCAGGGGGCTCTGGGCACAAGACAGGCGAAATCCTGGACAGGTTGCCAATCCATCACAGGGCACAATCGCACACACCCATTCACACACTACAGACAATTTGGAAGAGTCAATCAGCCTACAGCGCATGTCTTTGGACTGGGGGAGGAAACCAGAGTAACCGGAGGAATCCCCTGAAGCACAGGGAAAACATGCAAACTCCACACAGACATGGCGGAGGCAGGATTCGAACCCCCAACCCCGGAGGTGCGAGGCACCATGCACCACATAACAACAACAACAACAATAATAATAATTGTTGTTGTTGTTGTTCTTGATAGTAGTAGTACTAGTAGTAGTATTTTTTTCAATATACGGTATAGTATCTAATAGAAAAAGATTTGTCATTATGATAATATAGTAATGAAAGTTCAAATCCAAATACAACAATAAAGAAACTAATAGAACATAAGAGAAAATAATATGTAAGATAGATATATTTGCTGCTTTTATTTATTAAAGGAACTTAATATATTTTTTTATAATATATATAATATATATAATATTATAATGATATAAGTTTTTTTTTTGTTTGTTTGTTTGTTTTTTTTTACTTTTAGTAATTTGGTCTGTGGAAAGCTTTCACACTTACAGCAGCCACAAAAAAATGGTGTTTGTGTGCGCGTGCATTTGCACAGCACACGTGTGAGAGCCGTGAAAGTTTGGCTGCTGCATTTACTGCTTACTTCTCTATCCTGTCATGTGGCTGAATCCCAAATGCTGATCTATTCCCTGTGTAAGAGCACTACATCCGATATGGAATAATGTCCAGGATCCACATGCTGCTGTAGTCTATGCCTGCTTAAAAAAAAAAAAAACTAAATAAAAAAATAATTTTAAAAAACTGTCAAAGGTTGCCGTATAGGTGGCGTCCTACGTTGTTATACAGTAGTGTGCGGTTTGGGACGTGGCCAGTGGCTTCCCCACCCTACGTAGTGCACCATATGACCAATAGGCATCGAGTCTTGGGTTTACCGCGCGCCTGCTGCCAGAGGACCACATCTGCTCGGGATCCCTCAGCACTGAAGTGCAGTTTCTTCTGTCACTGGATAGGAAACAGCTGTAAAGTGCAAGGTGGTAAAAAACCTACAAGGTAAGAAGGAAGCGAAAAGGAGTAGTCGGATAGAAAGAAGAGAAAGTGGTTGACGGTGCTGAGTGATCGCTTGGGGAAGTTAGTTTGTGATGTCGGGATCGCTGTGTCGGAGTTTGTACGCGTTCAGCGGCGAGCAGCACGAGCGCGGTTTGCGCTTCCAGCCCGGGGAGCTGATCCGCATCACGCGCGCGCTGCCCGGAGGATGGTGGGAAGGAGAGAAGGATGGAATCACCGGATGGTTCCCTTCCAGTTACGTCCAAGTCGTGGAGGTAGGACTGCATGCATCTGACATGTCTTGATTTATAATAAACATTCCTCACCGTCTGCTCCTGGTACAAATCACTGCACTTTAAAGGGTCTCTTCTTGGAGAAGCTTATAATAATAATATAATATTATAATAATAGTAGTTCCTTAAAGAACCCTAATTTCAGTAAGAAGCTCTAAAGGTAGATCTCCTAGTAGATCTTTCATACTTGGATCATGCCTCATTTGGATTGGACAAATGTATGCAAAAGTGTGAACTACAGAAGTGCTTCTTTCTCAAAGTTGGGTCAGGGGACACTCAGGGGTCCATTTATTTATTTATTTATTTTAAGGTGGTGGAAATCATAACCCACCATTATCAAAATTATATTAATTATTGAGTTTTTATTTGAGTTTTATTAATCGCTTTGACTGGTTACTTGAACTGAATGGGTTCACTCTACACCACAGTGACTCCAGAGCAAGCACACATCATGTCAACATGGACCTAATGTGTTCTGTCAGTAGAACGAATAAAAGGTTCCAATAATTAAACGAATATCAATGTGCTCATTTAAATAATGAGGCTAATATTTAACAGATGGATTGTGTTCATGTAATAAATCTGTACTTATTTCTGTAAGAGTCAAAGGAGCTCCTGACTACAAATAATTTAAGAAACAGAGGCACGCTGAAAAACAGGGAATATGTGGTCAGTCAGATTTAAGAGAATATATTACATATAGTTTACATAAAAATATGCAAAAAAAATCAGAACGTGATTTCATTGCTTATACTAAACATAATTTAAAAGTTTCTATTTACTAGATTGAATTATGTAGCGCCAGCATGATCAATTCATGTAAACCAATTACATTTTGAAATCTCACGAGGATGTTACAGAACTCCAGTCTCCAGGGTTCGAGCCTCAGTTCGGTGAGCGCGCGGAGTTCCGATTTTATTCAAGGCTTTGAGAATACATGATCAAATCTTGTTGGATATATGAAAACAAATTGTGTTAATGTTACTCAATTTAATCACGTGGAACCGATGTACATATTTGAATTCAGTCAATTCAAGGAACTTTTTTTTTTTTTTTTTTAATTTAGTCTATACCTAGATTATAACAGCCACAACTTCTTTTTTGCGTACACCCATGACATAGTAGTTACAACTTGGTTGATACTTCTTTTTTGTTTTTGTAAAAATGTGGTACTCAAGAGCATGAGTCAAAAAGTGCCGAGGTGGTGTGTCTGATTAAATAGTGATATTGAGCAGAATTGGCATATTGACTCACATCACCATCTGTCTATAAAGCTAAACTGATTAATACCTATATAATAAAACAGGAAACACAGCCGTGATCAGCCAGGGAAAGTAAACTTAAAATAGCACTCTTTAATGCAGGGATACTCAACTAAAACTTTTGAAGCACTAGTTACATAAAATTCCTTACAAAGGTCTGGACTCTGAACAAACACAATATGGCCAAAAGTTTGTGAACATCTGACCATCACACCCATATGTGCTTGTTGAACATTCCATTCCAGATTTACTCCCCCCTTCTCCTGGGATGGTTTTCCAACTGCGCATGCAGTTGGCATTCCAGTTCATCCTAAAGGTGTTCAGTGGGGTTGAGGTCAGGGCTCTGTGCAGGACACTCAAGTTCTTCCTCTCTAATCTTGGCAAATCATGTCTTCATGGAGCTCACTTTGTGCACAGGGGCATTGTTATGCTGGAACAGGTTTGAGCCAGTTCCAGTGAAGGGAAACTGTAATGCAACAGCATACAATGACATTCTGTACAATTATGTGCTTCCAGCTTTGAGGCAACAGTTTGGGGAAGAACCATATATGGGTGTGATGGTCAGGTGTCCACACACTTTTGGCCATATAGTGTATCTATTTTGAATCATTGTTAAAGATTGTGCTTTCATATTCAGCTTTTTAAAAAAAAACAAAAAAAAACATATTGTCACAAGAGTGGGTAAATTGATGAAAGCCGAAAAGATTCCCTTTCTCGATGAACTGCCTTCAGCTAAATAATTTACAAAATGCCACATGGATTTCATGTTAGGAAACTGGACTCACTGAACTACGGCCATTTTTTCGTTCTGTTCTGCTACAATATTTTTACTTGTGCTTTATTCGATCCGCACTTTGCTGAGTCCACATCCATTGACTGACCCCTGTTCTAATGGGACCATGGAGAAGGGACAGGATCATTTTAACATTTGATCATTGTACCATTTTTTGTAAAGTTTTAAGAAATGTGCAAAGCAAATTCATCCAAAGCTAAGCCTAAATTGTAAGGTAATAGCCGGATCAAGACATAGCAAAGGTGCAAGTTTGCTGAATCTCCTATTGTTAAAAGGTTGTGGTGGAAAATTCAAGCTGCAGACAAAGAGTTGTTTTGAGCCATTTCAGTCAGCGTTCACTTCTCGAAAAGGACACAGATTAACCAACTGTGGCTTCTGGCTTCAACTCATCCATCCAGCAAGATTCTCCAGACATAATCAGAGCTCAGATGTTTGCGGTTCTATCTGATAACCACATTCCACAGCCTTTTCTCTCTGCCAGTACAGGTTCCTTGTCTAGATAAAGTGTCACAAAATGTATTAGGATTCTACAAACCTTGAGTTCGTTTGAGTTTTCCTTATGCATGTTTGGTCAGTTACAATAAAATGACCGTAGCCAGACAAATCATGTCTTTACGAAAGATTAGGATGCTTCTTTATCTATCATGGTAATCACACTAATAGTGTTACATTTAGAACCAACAGTTCACAGTAAGTTGTAAAGAAAAACCATGTTTATCCAACTGCTTCAGGAAATCTACTACCACACGTAATTTAGTCTTAACACACATGGCTTTAATATTCAGACACTGCTGGATTAACTGGATCCTTTGTGCGACCTTCAAGACGACCGTGATGTAAAGTACACAGCTAAAAGGAGATTTAATTCATGGCGAAACTGGTCTGCTGACACATTCTGAGAATTCGCAGTGCTTTGTATTTAAGGTGTTGCAAGCACCAGTTCTGTTTCGAACTAAGTGTTGATCATTTTTAATTAAATGATGTGATCAAAAGGGAACTTTCCCATATCAGTTATGGCTAAGATGCATGAAAGGCACTTTTTCATAGAGGAACTGTGATGTGAATTAGAAAATGAACAAAAATGAGAACAGAAACAGAAAGCCATACCCTAGAAGCTGGCAACGTTTATGCACAACTATACCCATTTAAAGGCGTGTGTCCTATCTTTAACAAGGACTTCAGATTAGTAAACAAAAAAAAACAAAAACCAGCTATGTTGTTATTTTCATGGTAAAACCACATGGTATATCAGACTTACCCTTTCTGCAGCTACCCAGTCTTCATCAGTCTAAAACCTTTAGGGGTTCTTTAGTTGCCCTTCTTGGAGAATCCTTAAAGTATTTATGCAGAACTCTACAACACAGTGTTTATCTATCTAGTTCAGAACTCTTTTAGGAAGCTAACAACCCATACCTATACGAAGAACCCCTCGAAGAACGCTTTTTCTTTGTGGAGTTTATGGTTTATATGTAACGAAAAAAACGTGATGGGGAACATAATCAACACCAGGGAGATAGCCATGGAGAGGAGTTACTTTTACCACCCTAAGGTTGATTATTTTTCAGTATCAGTGTGTCCCGGAGCAATTTGCCAACTATTCTAAATTTTATTTTCACAAGTTCTAGTTTCTGTTTTTGTCTCTTGAGGTTAATCAAACTGAAACAATGCAGCTTGTCATGTTTCCCAGAAACCACAAAATGCAAAGTCATCTATCCTGAGGACTCTCCTGTGTCTCCTGACAGAAAACCTTAAACACAATGTTTTGTTAATCAGCACTTTCTAACCAATCAGATATGAGAATTCAGTAGTGCTGAGGTGTAATGTATGTTAACTACTTTCATGCGGAGATAGAACGAAGACCTCGTGTGTATCTCTGATTTGAAAAGGAACTGTGCAATGACTGTGGCAGACTATCATCGGGGCACAGCTGAGTTCACTGCAGCTTTAATTAATCTGACAGGAACCTAGGAAATGTTCTGAAGGCCATGAAAAGGAAAATGACAAACTTGATGCAGTCATGATGCCAAGTGACTAATTATCTCTATTAGAGAACAAAGCGCAGCAGATTGCATAGCAACTACGGCTGCGAAAGCATCAACAAGTTACAGAGGCAAACTCTAATTCAGCCTATCCAAATGGGTGAATGAAAAGACCTTCATGGTACATTAAGTAAAGAAATCAGTATTTGCTGCATTACATTTAGGATAACTGTAAGCTGCAGTAGGAGTACTATGAGGTCTTTGGATGAAATGTAATCAAGAATGTCAAAGCAATACCCATGGGGGTGCCTGGGAATATTTTACATGTTTGGCTTCCATGAAGGATAACTTAGAACATCTGGAAGCGAGTCCCACAGCATCACATCTGGCCAAACCAAAACAATGTCCACCAAAGCTAGGCTGTGAGCGCGGCGTCTTTTTCTAGATTGTCGATTTTCTTCGTGTGTGTTGTAGACTTGGAAACTCACACCTCTCATTCTCTCCATTACCCTACACATGAGTCATGGATCCTATGCTAATTAATTCTTGTATATGGCAAGTATGCTCCATGCCCCTCTTGCTCAAACCATGCAGGACTTTATAAGTGCAGACACATTACAAGAGTCTGGTAATTGACTCCTCACCACAATGAGTCTGCAGGGCTAGTGCTTAACATGGTCCTGTTAACCATGGCAGCCAGTGGAATTTCTGTTTTTAGCTCGCTGCTTGTACAACATCTGAGCACTAAGCCACTTTTGTTTCTTTCTGAAAGCCAGGCTTGGTATGACAGCTCTTTGTGTTAGAAGGGGAACTTGGTGAGGTTGGCCCAGGTAGGAAATCCATAACCACATTGTGGAAATATCCAGAGTGAAGGCCACAGGCTTGTCAGAAAAGACCCGCCTAATACAAGCCAAAGTGATGAAACATGTAAACGAATAATAGGAAACAGACACTTCCCTGGTCAACACATGCTGACCTGAATCTTCTGCCTGCAAGTGTCAAATAAAATATTGTCAGCTAGTAATCTGCTCCAGGGACTGAGCTTTCCCTAAAATTGGATTTGAGTTCCTGGCTGACTGGAATAAACTATTTAGCGTAAGTGATAGTACAGCAGAAACAATGTTCACACAGACATTCTTCATGATGCAGAAACTGTTTCCTTTATTTATATGTGTTCCTCCTTTATTTCTTCACTTTCCTGTTGACCTTCAAGGAAGATCAACTGTGGCATAAGCAGCAGTACTCCTGGATGGAGAGCACTAATAGATGCAACAGTGCTGTCTGTATTATGTCGAGGCTTAGATAATCCTGGCTGAAATAATTCATGTACATGATTCTTATACAAGAATGAACTTAGCTGCAGGGCTATGGCTGAAGACCTAGGTCATATCTTCACTATCTCTACGTTAGACTATTATTGCTCCTCGATGCAGATTAGTAACATATTATTCAAGCAAAATGTCCATCCTTATGATAATGGAAAGCTTGTATAAATAAAAGACAGTGGAGGCTTATTAGATTCTACAGACATTTATGATACTGTCAATTTGTAATTTAGCACGATGTTCATGTTTCTTATTGCTTTGTATTATCATTTGAGGGTAGTACTTTGTGAGCACGCAGCTTAGCTATCCTCAGTAAAGTGCACCATTTATAGAGTTGAGTACAAGGTGCAAGTACAAGGTGTTAGTTTCTGTGTCCATTTAGTTATTTAATTGGATGTTTTTTTTTTTTATATTTTTAGATTGAAAAGGCGTGCAAGGTAGTTTTAGGTCTTTAGCAATGTTTATGATTAATAAATCTAAATATATTTCTGAAGTTGTAAAGTTTATGTCCATTTAAATCTAATAAATATAAATATATAAAATCTAATATTGGCATTTTATTTATTATCTTTATAATTTATAATTAAGATTAATATAAGATATATTAGGTAATACACTAAATTACTAAAAAGGCATCAGTGAGTTTCCTGCTTTGGACTAGCAGCACCCTGACCATGATTAAGCAGTTATGAAGACAAATGAATGAATGAATGAATGAATATAAAATCAAAACAACTTTGGTAGGTTAAAGACAGTACATCAGGGTTAAATTTCAGTTAGATAACCCTAAATTTCAATATATTGCTTCTATATCATACTTCAAGAAATTAATATTGAGTAAGTGACATTTTGGACACAATATGGCCAAATCGACCAATCAAATTAGTGGACTGGAACTAACTGTTGTATAAAATGTAAATAACATAATTATTTAGTTTGTATCATTCTGCTTGTCTGTGTTCGCTAAATAAACTTCTAATTCTAGCAATAGTTTGTTATATTGAAGCTGTTACTTTGGTTACTATGGTCAGTCAGTCTGTGTGTTGCATAGCAACATGCAATGCTCTAGCCAGTTGTGGCTTCTTTGGGAACTATTTTCATTGATGGAACAAAAATAAACAAAATATTTGTCTGAAATGTCAGTTACTTGATCTTATGTTCTCATTTATGAAACTGTTATATCCCCTCTAAAGTAATAACTCCTCTGCCCTATGGCCCCGTGCCGAATCACAGCAGTTCTGATATTAAGTACAACAGCACTCTTGCTTGTGCAATTTTGCTTAATTATACAGCATGTTGCTGAGCTCCTCATCCTGGTTGACCCAAACATGATCTTTTTTGTGCAGATGGTGGGATCATGGTCATGGAACATCGTGTGCTGTGTGCATGGGTCATGTTAACAGATCTCTGTTTGGCTCAGGAAAGACTGACTCACTCAGGCATGAGGAACGAGCATGCTGCATAAGGACTTTTCTGTAAATCTCTGTTGAAATTTTTAGTTTGGTTTAATGCAACTGTGGATTAGAGAGATAACAGTGACTCATAGTCGTTTACGGTAAAACGGCTGAGAAGACTAAAGTAAAATTTCTGCAGCTAAGTTCATTCTTGTATGACAATCATTTATATTAAAAATAAGATTTTTAATATAAAAGTATTGATTTGTCCACTGAAAGTAGTAAATCTAATGTAAGGTATTGTTTTATTTCCACAGCATGCTTATAGTTATGCATGTAGCGATTTTATCTGGTCAATCTTAGTGACCACAAACACTTCTCTGTTAGAGAGCTCTGTCTTTGTCTCCATGGAAATGCTGTAAATAATAACTGTTTACTGTTGCCATGTCTCTAAAAATTGAAAGCTCAAATGTAAAGATTATTTTGTGCCTCATCTATGTGTTAAGGTATTTGAAGCATTCTTTCCTCGACAGGTTATTGCTGACTTTCCCAGCAGGATAGCAATGGAATGCAAGGAAAGCTTTGAAATATATTTTTTCCAGCCTTGAGTGTGGGAACCATGTGTCCTTTTCAGTAGATAAATAGTATTTATCAGAATTGGCATGTGCATTCTGTATTTTCTCAGGAAACAGACTCAGAGAGGACGAGACATTATGTGACATAAAGTTATTTGTGTCTGTCTCTCCTTCCCTTAACAAATGTCTGACACGTCAAAACTATCCTGGAAGGTCCGAAAAGATTTAGATTTGGATCCGGATCAGTTGTAGGAGGATAAGCTTGCAATGATGGGTGTCTAAATGACTAACCCTGTTCACGCATGTGAGGACTTTAATGTTTAATGGCTGTTTTCGTAACACTGTGTGGTGCACAACATCTGTGCAGAGGCAAATCTGAAATCTGTGGCATGGGCAATCAAACGGCAGTAAGAGCTGTAAGTTAGCCTTCTGGGGTTCTGCATTGTATAGTGCTGCTGAATTGATTTTACACAATGTGTTTGATTATTTGTGTAGTTTATGAGTGTGATTTTGTGTCTTCTTTTATTACTTTGCATTTATTTATTTGTTTATTTATTAGATGTTTTGTTCCAAAATGATACAGAATCAGTGTTGGCAACTTAGTGACTTTATCACTAGATTTGGCAAATTTTAGACCCCTTTAGTGACTTTTTCCAAAAAGGAGCCTAGCATAAAGGTTTTGAGCAGATGTTAGCGACACTCCTGCCGTCGATATGGCTCTCCAGCTCATGTCTCAGCTGCTGGGTTTGGTCTACTCACTACCAGTGTGTAAAGTCTGACCAAGTCGCGCTTGATCTTATAGTCCCAACGACCAATCTCTGATCACCATTGTTCACAACGACCAATCTCTGATCACCATTGTTCACAACAACTAATCTCTGATCACCATTGTTCACAACAACTAATCACTGATCACTGTTGTTCACACCTAATCCCTGATCACCACAGTTCCCAAAAACTAATCTTGATCACCACTGTTCACAGCAGCTAATCCCTGATCACGATAGTTTCATGACCAAATACTTCTTTTTTCTATAAGTAATAATATATTATTTTATATTCTGTTAAAACTCTATTCTATTCTAAGTGTCTTCAGAAAATCTTCCTTATTCATGTAACATGTTTTGATATGCAAATGATTTGTGATGATGATTCAGCAAATATGGAAATTAGTCTATGATGTAATCTGGTGACTTCCAGCAACAGTTTGAGCATGCATTAGCTACTTTCCCCTTTTTAATGGTTTCATGCAACACATTTTCATATGTCTTTACATTTCTCACCCCATTATTCACATCTGCATGAAATTAAATAATAAATGGTGAGGTTCCCACTTTACATGGAGAAGACTAATAGCGACGTTCTAAGCCAGTAACTTTTACTAATGATTTATTAGAAGGAGATGGAGGCTTAGATCACAGCCAACAGTTTTGAGTCATTAGTTTTGCTACTAGAACATTCTTCTTTACTAGGACTGCTGAACTTTCTCACTTGTATGCAGTTGTTCACAAGGAAAGGGAACTGGCCTGGTTTTAAAACATAAAGGATTTTCCAGTTTGGTTTTGAGACCACTGAAGACATTCTGATTTAGTAATAAGATAAAATAATATTTGAAGATCAGTTTTATATGCTGATTTTACACTGGATAACTGGATAACAGGATAGCCTTGTGTAGGCCTACACTTCTCCCTATGGATGATATATATGTAATTTAGTGTGGTGTTTTGCATTGGAGAGCGTTCCTCCTACATTTCCAGCATTCTTGACTGAGGAAAATTATGGATGGGAAAACCTCTATGAGCTAAGCTTTAGAAAAACATTGGTAAATGCCACAGCTGAAATGCAGTGAGGTTTCACAGAGGCCAAATACATTATTATGAACTAGTTCAGTGTTTGAGAATGTCTAAGGAAATTAAAATACATCAGAATGTAATTTGCTCATCATTTGCTTAATGTGATGCCATTTGAAGAATGATGATGAAGATATTAGTCTTTTATAACTGATAAAATGAAAACAGTTCACAGTAGTGGATTCTTAGAACCTGCTGTATTATCAGGTGATGGAGTGATTAAATGTTTTCTGCGTAACATGTCTCTGTAATAAGCTTCTCTGACTTGTTCATCCAGAAATCTGCCTCCTTGAGTGTGTTGCCTGGTGAGGAGCCTTGCCAAAGTCCATTGCCCAAAGACTGGAAGTGTTACATGTCACCACAGGGAAGGAAGTACTACGTCAACACTGTAAGCAATGGTGAGCCCATCTGAATGTATTTACCATGTATTTACCATACAATCACAAATCCTACAGTTCAGACTGTCCAGTTTGAAGTTTACCACAAGATGAAACGTTTTTTGGGAGGTGTGAGAATATGTGAGAGTGGGAGAATATCATCAGCACATACACAGGAACTCCATACAGACAGTTACCCAAGCTGAGGATCAAACCAGGGACACTGGTGCTGGGAGTCGAAAAGCTACCCTTGCCACCTTTTACAGCACATTCATTAGATTTCATAGCTTAAGGTCAAGCCGCATGCACTGAAGTCATAATTAACAACAGGCCTGCTTATATTGTCAATGCCCAAGTATTGCTGTTCAGTTTGAGTGTGTGAGGCTGGTACAGGGCGGTGTCATTAGATCAGAGGCTTGTTCAAGATATCTCCTATTGTCTCCACACATTGCATTGAAACAATCAGCATTGTGTCTGTTTCTCAGTGAATTGTCGTCCTGTTTCTCCACCCACACAGCATCCATCTGTGCATTCTCAAGATGACTAAATGAGGAATTGGGCTAAGAACTACGTCCTCTTTCTCCACCCAAAAGGCATCCATCTGTGTATTCTCCAGATGACTAAATGAGGAATTGGGCTAAGAACAGAATTAGTTGGGCTATATATTTTCACTATTGACTGTCCCTATTCACATTTTTACTGTATATTTATTTCTGAGTCATTCTAGCCTAAAGCAAAATCTGGAGATTTCAAAGTGAGTGAATACATATAGCTGAAACTGAGTAAGTGTAGTCTATGAATAACTTCCTAGCATTTTATTCACATGATTTTTCTAATGAGGTTGCCATTTTTGCGACCGAAATTCTGGCTTTGCTGCACACCACGGATGTAACGGGAAGTGAAAGGTAGCAAAAACTACTCATCTTACTTTGGAAGAGAATAAAAAGTACTTGTACTACAACGTAATAGGCTGTGATCCTTATGTACTTTCCCCTAAACTGCTGACCCACTTATATACTGTACATCATAGCATATATACTGTATATGATAAACATGCCTCATATACTACACATGCGTCATATACAGTACATACCTTTTACAAAGCATTTAAAAGAACAGAAAACTACTGGCTCTTCATGCCCGGGTCTGTAAAGGATCCCAGATTTTTTTCTTCAGGAGGAGAAAAAAAACTTTTATACCATAGGGAGGATAAATCAATATTAGCTAACTAACCTTTGCTAGTGTTAGCAAGCACTAGCAAAGGTTAGTGTTAGCAATGCTTGCTGCTAAGGTAAACTTCCCAGGTGTCCCTAAACGTAGCTAGCCAGCTAACACTGCTTTATACATTGCTTTATACATTATGCAACAACTAGGAAGTGTATCTCAAAATGGCAGTAATTATACAATGTGACATTACTTGAAATGCTTTACGAACTATACAGAATCTGTGAAAGAGTAAAAATAATTCAGTAAGACTTTGTTAACTATACGGAAGTTAATCTTATGCAGCTACCATCATTGTTGTTAACAGTTTATGAGGATTTAGCGAATGGATGTTATGAGTCAGAATGAGTCATCTCATACATCAGTAGCTCTTAATTTAAGAATATTAAGGCCTTTTGGTTGCTGGTGCTTTGACCTGACATCGGTTTCAGTGGCCCTGACAGCTAAAAACAGCCTGTACACTACCTTCAGTTAGAGGCAGCTGGTCCCTATAAAGCTAATTCCACAGTGCTCACTAAACTCGTTAATGTGTAAACAAGAAATCATATGAACGCCAACCAGTCATTCACATAAATCCCCCACTGACTAATGTACTGGAACGTACCTATTATAAATCGCCTACATTTCTAATCTGTTTAGTCTGTGCTTCGTCACCGTTTGAAGACATGACCGTTATGAGAATTGCATTGGAGGAAACACGTCCGGTGAACAATGAAGAAAACCATTATGGGTCATTCCACAATAAACCGAGCTTGAGTTTGCAGACTTTTAATATGGTTTTTGAGGGTCTCATGTCAGATAGGCTCAGATTAAGTTGTGCTTTGTTGTTTGGTTTACATGGTGACATGATGAGTAGAGTGTGAGTGTGTGTGTGTGTGTGTGTGTGTGTGTGGGGGGGGGGGGGGGGGTTGTGTTGTGTGGTTTCCTTCCTGTTCTGTGTAGCAGCTTTCTCGTTCAGAGCTCTGGTGGTTATACCCATCATCCCATAATAAAACTCTTAGAAAAGTCCATTGGTCAAAAACGCATGAGCCAGAACAGAGACTTCCAAATCAGTGAAATTGAAGTGGCTGAGGAGACTATGAATATTATATAGTGTTGATCCATTATTGTTATGCACTGACCAGATCTACAATTGCTCTTCTGTTGTTTACCCTTTTTTAAGTCTAAGGCTTAGGCTTTTTCCTGAGGAATATATTTTTAACCTGAGTATAAGTACTAGTACGTTTTTTAACACGTATATTCATCAATTCTGATACCAATACTAATAATTAATGAGGAACCTACATAGTATTCAGGAATCAGGGGCATTCTTTATAACATTAGCTAGCTGATTTTAAATGAAGTGTAATAGCTAGCTACATAGCACTTCTACACAGCTGTAAAATTTATTTCATTGTTTTCAATGTGTTGGGATCCCTCGTTGCCAAGAAGTGATAGTTCTGATTGTCAAGAAGAAGACTGGATTCTCAAGAATAATATATGGTGTAAGATCTGTTATTTTCACTCACCTAGCGCTATGCCAGTATTGCATGTGCTGCTAGTAATAAAGTCCTCCTGCTGAATTTTAAGCTTAAAATGTTGTATCATGTTTGTTGTATTGTAGGAAGATGCTGTAGTTCCTCTCCTTGATATTTTCACAGAGCACGGTCTGCAGTCTGCTATGGTTTTATAGCTATTGTCATTTCACGTCATCTGGTCATTGTATGCAACAACACACACTAGGCTCACGTCACGTAGAATTGTGTGGTATTTTTGGATGCATTTTTTATGAATACAAGTATGAGTGAATGAGCAAGGTATTGATCGGACATACAATACCAGTATTAGTATGAATGCATCCCTACTTTTTACTTTTCTTTCCATGCTTTGGGGAGTTTGTCCTTTAGTCTTTGGGTTGTTGATTAGAAAAGGTTTTAAAGTCCATTTGAGGAAAGCTTGTGATTTTGGACCTTAACAATAAAACTTGACTTATAAATTACATACCTGGATTTAAATGTTTCGTCTAGTGTATAAATACACATGAATAAGTAGGTGACATTAACAAATGCCACAGTAAATGACACATTTTTGGAAATAGCATATGGTGAAATTGCTTATGATCAACGAATAATGAAGGCTATGCCTTTGGGTAAATTGTCAGGCAGGAACAGCAGGCACCACAGCCGAAGCTGTTACAGATGGCGATAAATAAAAGATGGACTTCATAACTAGACATAACTAGGGCAATATTTACAGCTTATCTTCATTATAGACCAGAAGTATGTAATATCCTCCCTGTTATTGTAGAAAATCACTCAAAAAAGAGATCGGAGGACATCGAGGTGGAATCTTGGCCCTGCTGTCTTGTTGCAGGACGATTGTTTGAACGAGATCATTTGATTTATGTTTAGCGCAGATGCTTGTTGCTTGGTAACCAGTTCAGAGTCACCGATTATTAAATGATCCGCATGCGTTTTTTTTTGTCTTTCATTACATATCCAAAGACACTGACTGATTCCGCATAGACTTTCGTCTTTTCTATGCTTCGATTTTATGATGATGAATACCCACAGTATCTAAAGTGGCCCATTGATATTCGAGTCAGACGGAGGAAAGTGACGGGAGGACCGATTTAGGATTGGTTGTGCATTAGCAAACAGAATAAACCTAATCAGAACGGCATCGTTGACATGCTAATTAGAGTTACATAACATTATTGACGTTTATGAGAAGGAAACATGTCTTCTCTACATTAGCAGTCTGCAGGCAATTACATTATCATCACCAGTTTAGCTGATGCCTTTCATAATATCGATTGCCTCATTACGAACGAACTCAAAGAAGCGGAGAGGAAAAGTCGTATGATGAATGCCCTCTGATGACATAGTAAATCATTTCTGAAAGATCTTGGGCTCACACTGCCAAATCTCTTCTCCATGCATGCCATTCGTGCTAAACTGATGGCTTGGGCTTTGCTTTCTTCATTGGCAAGCACTGAAAGAGACGCATGTCAAAGCTTTGCACAAAGCCATGTAGATAACATTATCAGTCCTGTTTCACTTCGGCTTTTAATTTATTCTAGTGTTCACTCCCCTGCATCAGTTCGTGTACTGGAGATATCTGAGCCACTGTTAACTAGCACAACCATGGTCAGATTTATTTTGCAAGCCAACCCTTAATACATGCCACTCAATTCAGTATTCATCACAATTCAGTCATTTCAAGCTATGCAAACCACTTTTTAAAGGAGTGTAGATTATCCAGATTGCTTTTGCTACAATGAACTAGTGTAACATTCAGGTTCATCACAGCACTCTTCTTAGTTGATGTAATTTGCTGGAAACATTCTACCATTCTCTCATTCTGTTGCAGAGACTACATGGGAAAGGCCTTCCAGTGTCCCTGGGACACCCAGAACATTATTGCGACATAAGAACTCTTTACCAACGGGTGAGTCTGCTTTCATGTTTTAGGTGTTGGTTCCCACATTTGCTAGCAGGACAATTAGTCTTAGTAATTTATGACTTAGAAGAAGCTGCATTTTGGTCAGCTTTAAATTCACAAAGATTGACTATGACACTGAATGCTCTGAAGGCAAATCTGCAGTGTATGAAAACGCTAGAATGTTGTGGGCCGGAGTATTTATATTTTTACTTTGCACAGGAACCCCTGATAATACACTACAAAAATAAGTACCTGCAAAAATAAGATATTGGATATATTTAAGAACCTTCAGGGCCATTGAAATGTTTTAAAAGTCTAGAATAGATGAAAGCCTAAAACCTGGTTGCCTCTGCTAGGAGGTTAAGTCTCTACCATAAATGTATGTTTCAGTAATATAATGATCTCAAACATGCCTCCAAATCAACATAGTGAACACAAAATCAATGTTTTGTAATGTTTCTGAAACCATATTACAAACACATGTTGTGAATTGAACAAGACAGTTTATGGAGGAGTAGCCCAAACTCGCTCCACAAGTGTCTCCAAAGTATCTTGGCTCAAGGCTCAGGGATGTTATTCACTCCAGAGGAAGCTTCTCCAAAAAAAAAAAAAAAAAAAAAAGAAAGCTTAAAACTAGTGTTTTGCAGAAAAATTGCACTACTTTTGTTTGAAATGTTTGAAAACTATGGTGTTAAAATATTGCCACCGTATATTTAAAGCTTACAGTATCACTGCATGTTTTATTTATTCAGTTTTGCTCATTTTCATGAAGGCTGCCAACAATTTTGGAGTTTACTGTATTTATACATTTTCATGAATAAATGCATGATTTCTATGATAGTAGTGGTGTAATATGTGGTGTAAATGTAGTGCATTGTATTAACCTTCTTTCCCTCTCATTCTTATTATGCAACAACCGCCCACACATTCATCCACACTGTGAGTCCCTGAAGATGCCCGTGGTTTGATTAACACTCTTGATTTTAAACTTGTGCATTGCTGACTTTATGGCATCCTTCTGTGGTCTAGCAATGCCATAAATAGAGCCAGCACAGTGATGTGATCTTTGTCACTCTGGAGTGTGTGATTAAGCTGAACCTATAAATGCAATAGTTAAAGATTCCCCTGCCATTTTAATAGCCTTCATGGGAGACTCATTTCGCACCGCAATTTTAGCCACATGTAGGCTTGCAGTGTTCTTGCTCAAATTCACATCATTGTACTTTATTAGGAACACCATACTAACACTTTGTAGGATACCCCCCCCCCCCCCGCGCCCCCCTTGCTCCCAGAGCAGCCTTAATTCTTAGCAGCAATTCTTCCCACCATCACACGATGTTGGAAACATTCCTTTGAGATTCTGGTCCATGTTAACATGACTGCATCACATAATTGTTGCATATTTATCAGCTGCGCATTTGTGCTCAGAACTTCCCGTTCTACCACATCCCAAAGGTACTCTGGATTCAGATCTGTTGACTGGGGAGGCCAGTGAAGCACATTGAGCTCATTGTCATGTTTATGGAACGAGTTTGAGATGACTTTTGCTTTGTGTCATGGTGCATTATCATGCTGGAAGTAGCCATTATAAGATGGGTAAATTGTGGCCATAAAGAGATAGTCAGCAACAATACTCAGCATTCAAATGAGGCTCGATTGGTAGTAAGGGGCCCAATGTATGCCAAGAAAACCTTCCCCACACTATTACGCCACCACCAGCCTGAACTGTTGACACAAGGCAGGTTGGGTCTATGGATTCATGCTGTTGATGACAAAGTCTGACCTTTCCATCTGTGTGCTTCTGCAGAAATTGAGATTCATCAGACCAGGTGACTTTTATCCAATCTTTGACTGTCCAGTTTAGGTATGCCTGTACCCAGTATAGCCTGTTCTTGGCTGATAGGAGTGAAACCTGATGTGTCTTCTGTTGTTGTAGTCCATCCGCCTCAAGGTTTAACATGTTCTGCATTCTGAGATGCCTTTCTGCTCACCACAGTTGTAAAGAGTGGTTACTGTAGTCTTCCTATCGACTCTAACCAGTCTTGCCATTCTCTTCTGACCTGTCTCATCAACAAGGCATTTCCACTTGTAGACCAGCCACTCACTGGATTTTTTTTTTGTTTCTCGCACCATTCCATGTAAACTCTAGAGACTGTTGTGAGTGAAAATCTTAGGAGGTCAGCAGTTTCTGAAATACTCAAACGAGCCCGTCTGGCACCAAAAACATGCCACAGTCAAAGTCACTGTGAAAACATTTTCCCCCCATTCTGTTGTTTGATGTGAACATTAACTGAAGCTCTTTACCTGTATCTGCATGGTGCTGCTGCTGCATGATGATGATTGGCTGATTGGATAATGAATGACATGAATGAGCATGTCTACAGGTGTTCCTAATAAAGTGGCCAGTGAGTGTATTCTTAGCAGAGAAGTACAGGAAAGAGAAACCTTCCTTTCCTTTAGTGGGGATATAATAGAATTTGCAAGCAATTAAAAATGTTGCAACTGCTGTGCAGAAACTAATGCAATTGTGACACAGCCCTGAGAGATCAGTGTCACTTGATATAAATGGAGGAAGGAAACTGTAAATGTGTTCAGGATGAGGACATCACATAAGGATGTGTCTTATTAGAGGCTTCAGCACTCATGAGCATGTATTGTTGTCTTTATTGACTCACATGAGCATGTGAGCATGAGGAGCACCACACACTTTCAAGGGGGTGCTTGTCAGGCACTTTGATTCACGTGTTGAAATTTGATCAAAAGACTAAAGTTGGCTATTCTTTGCCGAATTGCCACTGTGTATACGTTGTCCTCTGGTGTTTTTGAAGATTAAATAAGGCCCCTGAGAGGGTGACATTTGCGCCTACCCGCCTTCTGTTATAGTAGAATAGAGTGGTGTGTTTTCAAGCACAATCACAACATATGCTTTTCTTTCAGTCCTAAAAATACTGGCAAGGAAGTTGATATTGAACTCAGCACAGGAAGGTGCCATGAAAATGTTGAGGAAATAAAAATACCACAAAGAGAGTGCTTCTCAAAACACTTTTGGCATGTCTGTTTTGGTGTTGTCATGCCTTCAGTAATGAATGTACACATGCATTTTGTGTATTTCCTTAGCAACACTATCCAGAAATCTCAATCACCCAAGACATGACCTTTTTCTGAAGTCAAGAGCAACCCGATGATATGAATAGCTCATTTCTTATTTCTGAGCTTGTCAAGCTCACTTTCTTCCACTGTGTCTCTTTCCAGTGAATGGATTTCATGGCAACAGTGGCCCATTGCATCAGACAGAGCAGTCACATGTACCAACACAGAAGGCCAACACAGATCAACAGGTAGGACTGATCTGCAAGATATCTGCTTCTTTATTTAACTTCATAACACTATCTGTCTCTGCTTAAGCTGTAACTTACGAAAGTGGTCTTTCATCAGTCCTCAGAAATATTATGAAATTGTTTCCACACACTCACACAGCAAAAAAAAAATAGACTACCTGTGAGGCAGACGTTGAGAGCACTAAAGAAATCAGTACCTAAACCTCTGGTTTATATGCAGATTATTATAGAATAGGATGACTTGCCTAGCCTGTCCTCCCACTCAGTCTGTGTTTAGCATTAGAATAACATCCATGCGAAACCTGGTAATAATGTAATGTTTCTTGCATTATAATTGCACACAGTACAGTGTAGATCATAGGCATTGAGAAATAGGAGTGCTTTTGTATCATAGTCTTATTGCGGTCCACATGAACACACTATAGTAATATATAGGAGGTTAAAATGTTCAGCATGAAGGAGCGTCCAAGATCCTCTATAAGTATCTCCAACCTAGACAGGAAGAGACTTAGTGATTTTATTCATCCCAAGGGAGGTTTACCAAAAAAATGAGACGTGGTCTGGGAAAACCCTTCAGATGTTGCTGTGGCTGAATTCTGGCCAGAAGCCAAAAAAAGAGTAAAAAAAAGGTTTTGCCCAAAATTGGATTTTTCTGCCTATAATATAATTTTAATATCCTATGAACATATTTGACCAAAATGATGTGGAGATTTGTATTTATATTTTATACTTGTTTAGAGCTAGGCATCTTGCAAAGATCACAGTGTGTAAGGAGCCAGTTTAGAACATGTGGTGGTATAAACAGTCAGTCTGCCTAAAGATGAAACCTTCTGAGCTAAGTGTGATTTTTTTCAGACAGTGAATGTCACACTTTTTCACATAAGCCTAATCAATTCAGTTTGTAATCAGATACCAGCCATCTATAATGCTCCTATGCCATAGTTGAAATGAAATGTAACTTTGTCCCTTTTCACTTTTTGGGGGGTAACCAGTCTTTTTTCAAACTTGTGGTTGAAAAAGATGCAAAAAGGACTCATATTTCAGTTCACAGAAGTCTAGCTTTCCTACCTACATATAGTAGAAATTATAAAAATTTCTCCATGTTTGCTGAATGACGATTATCATCTAAGTCCTATCTTAAATCAACCTGTGGTACTTTATGCATTAACAGAAGCCAAGAAGATCAAAATCTGGTTTGAGCCAACATATTCAGCTGAAAGAATGTGTCATTATTAGAATGGTCAATAGCAAATGAGCCAAACTCAAAACAGTTAGAGCATGGATGAGTATTATTGAAAGTCTTTCAGATTTAATATTACAATACATTAATAGAATTGCTTACAATTTAATTGCTTTGATGTATAGATGTAATGCTTGATGGTGACTACATCTGTAGGTGTGAAGACAGCTGCCTTATCATCTGATACTTATAGAAATCACAAAGAAATTCACCATGCAAAGTGTTTTCCCAGGCCACTAAACATCTTTGAAGAGGTGCCAATAGATTTGAAAAACAGTGTTTTGCATAAACTTTGGACTACTTGTGAATTTTAATGTTTGGATGAAAATGACAACTTTGTGACAGTTCATCACAGAAAACCCTCATAACAGCCCCTCCTCGTGGTCATCATGGCAATAATAATAACAACAACAAAACATGTGGCAAGACTTTAAAGCACAATTTGAATTCCTCTTATGGAGGGAAGTTGAAGATGCATAATGTTTCCTTCCCCAGAGCCCTGTGTCCACATCTCCAAGGAAAACAGAGCACAAGACCTCAGTCACGGTGAGTATTGTGAACAAAAGGAGCAGTAGCTGGATATCTACAGCATACTCCCATAACACTCTGCACAGTACAGAGATAAGCAGCAGCTGCCAAACCAGGACAGAAATCACGCTGAGCAAGTCCATCTGGTGGTTTAGATGCAGTTTCACTTTCTTCAACGTCATAACTTGTTTTTTTTTTCAGGATGTCAGTTTTTATAATCCTATGATAGTCGTATCAGATTCTGGCAAACAGTGTTAGTGCAGAAACAAATATCTGTTCTTGTGCTGTAGATCTGTCATATGGTTGGGAAAAAAGAAAGTTTGAATAGATTGCGTATGAAGGGACCGAATGAGCTCTGTGAGGAATAATCAGGGCTGGCTTTCAACCCAAAGTGAAGGCAAGCCACAGGATATCAGGGGTAACGGGGCAGTATATCTTTGTTTTCCCTGCACTGTAGATTTAAAGCATTTATATGGAATGAACCCACCGGATGTGTTGTCACTACTAGGTTTACAGGGTCATTCAGGTTAGTGGAGCTGGTTAATTAAATGGGGTAGCATGGGGTTTAAAGGCTTTTCATAGATTAGTTATGTATCAGTGTTATTCCTCATTCATTCATTCATTCATTCATTCATTTTCCTTATACTTTTCGAAGTGGCAACAAGCTGATTGGGTCAGTCTATTCCCAGCCACAGATTCCAGCTCTTCCTGGGAGATCCCCAGACATTCCCAATCTCTCCAGCTCTTATTGGGTCTACCCTGGGGTCTCATCCTTGTAAGGTGCCCAATCCACCTCATCTCTTAGTTAAGAGGAGCAGCAGTTATAATATCGCTGCTGCTGCTGAGGATGGCCCCATACGGACAGCCTAAAGTGACATGAGGTTAAAGTGGATGGTACCACTAAGAAACCATGAAGATGGATTTGATTTCTTCCTCATGTCGTGGCAGGGAGTTTTTCCCTTCCACCGTCGCCTCTGGCTGGCTCATTAGGGACATATTCAAAATTGTAAAATGTAAAATTTCTATCCTGGATTTATATGTTTCTGTAAAGCTGCTTTGTGAGAATATCCATTGTTAAAAGTGCTATACAAATAAAATTGAATTGAAATGAATTGCATTAGTATGAGGTCTACCCTATCGCAGAGAGTAAACCCTTCAACCCAGTGGAGGAACCTCATTTCCACCACCTGTACTCATGACCTTATTCTTTCAGTCAGTATTCACAGTTTGTAACCATAACACGGTTAGTATATTAGTGTGCTATAATCCATCCAGCATTGTTTTGTTACCCTGTCTAGTTAGTGTTAGTGTATTTACTTTATATTTTACACTTGTCTCACATTGGCGTGTTTGTGCTATCATGACAACAGTGCTGTCAAAACTATATTTTATGTAAGTTACATAGGAATGACAATAAAACCCACTTGAGTTGATTTATACTATGCAGTTTAACTCCTGACAATGAAAGGCCTGTGACAAAATTTTGACTACTAAATATATGTCTTAATGAAAGTCTTAAGTAATTATTCTGGTCTTTCTGTTGATTTTACATCACATTAATAGTGTAGTAATGCACAGATACCTTATAAAGAACTGCCACAAACAATAACAATAATATAAGGCTTATTACTAAAATATACACATTAGTTACTGAAGAATAAGCAGTATAGTATAGCATATGATAATGATATCTGTATAATTCTCTAAACTAACCTAAATATCACTGTTACAAAATAAAATGCAGTTTTACAAATGGTTCATAGGTCAAAGCCTTTGATTTTAGTGTATCGATGAATTCACTGAGATTAAACTTTGTTTTGGCTGATGCATTTTGCTTGACTAACGGTTCTAACTGTTAGCTAACAGTTCGATTTTATAATCATGTTTCCATATAAATAAATCAGAATCAACTCAAATAATTATGATCCGCTCAAATTTCTAATAATTGGGACAGGCCTCAACAGGGATGTTATGTCATTGAAACATTAGCTAATATTCTCCCTAAAGTTCACTTTAGCAATAAACTAATATACAAGTAAAAGATCAGTGAAAGGCTTCAAGTCATCTGATTGTTTAACCACGTGTTTCTCTGAACAGAAGTTTTTTTGCAGTAATAAAAAAGGAACTGATTCCATGTGAGGAGTTGCCATAAAGCTTCTCAGATGTCACACATTAGAGAGCTCAAAAAGCATAGGACACAAGTAAGCAAAATGTGAACCAGAGGGAAATGAGAAATCGGTTTCCTTTCAAAAAGCCAGCATGATTCTGCTCATGAAACCTGTAGAGTTGAGAATGAACCAACATCATGGACTGACGACTTTGTCATTTATAAGTGTTCAGCCTACAGTAGGATCTGATGAGGAAAATTTTAAACTATTTGGAATGTGTTCAAGAAGTTTATTTGACAAGATTTTCAGCTGATTCTGAGATTTTTCGGTAAAAACTTGCTGAAATACATTGCTGGGTTGGGTTAAAGTACCGTGTTAAAGTGCAAAAGCTGCCTAAACTTTCTCCATAGACTCTAACTATTACACTTTAGGGTTGGTTTTGCAGCTAATTTCGTCTCATACGTCAGTCTGAGTCAGTTCCACAGGATTGTGTGACTCAGTGTCATGAATTTAATGCAGAGACTTTTTTAACTATGAGTCTGTAAGTCCTTACAAAGTTTGGCATTTTACAAATTAAGTGTATGAAATTGTCCCAAATGCAAATTTACATGGTCTTAGACATTTGTGTTGTAGACTGTTTTTCTGTGGTTAATTCTGTCTTGAAATCACTCGCATGAGATGAGGGAAGTGTTAAACTGAGACTAATGTTATGAAATATAACAGAACAAGAAGCCAGTGAAATGCTTTTCCTCATACATTGTAGCTTATAAGGAGGCTGGAGTCAGAGCACAGGATCAGCCATGATACAGCACCCCTGGAGCAGAGGAGGTTAAGGGCAGTGCTGGGGCTTGAACCCCCAAACCTTCTGACCAGTAAGCCAGCACATTAACCATTGAGCCACCACTGCCCTGTACTGGTCAGCAGCAGTGGGATTTGAACCCACACCCCTGAAGCCTTAATTCAGCACCTTAAACCACACTACCATAAAGTCACAGCTGACAGCAGTGGGATTCAAACCCACACACCCCCCAGCCAGCACCTTAGACCGCTCAGCCATGCTACCTTCTGTATAAGAGTGAAAGACTGCTTCACCACTAGCAGCAGAGACCGCTGGGGCCTGGCTTAAGCTGGTTTTCAATCCTATAAAGACATCCTGTGGAGATGCTGGGGTTTGAACCCAGGACCTCATACATGCGAAGCATGCGCTCTACCACTGAGCTACATCCCCTACAGATGTGTTTTCTTCTGCAATTTTTTTCTGCTAGTCTGTGAAGTGGCACTGAAAAAGTTCTCCGTTTCACTTGAGGATACCTGCAAACACCATGGTTTCAGTCATTTCTTTTTGTATGTACTGACTGGCAGATGTAAGAGGGATGTGACGGGCATGTGCTGAGTGTGTGATCTTCTTGTTCGAGGATTGAGCAGACTGAGGACTTTGATAAGCAGCTTGTCATGTTGTTTTGGAGAGCTCTGAGAGCCCATCGTTGCTAGCTTATTCACTCTCTTCTCAGCAGAGTTGCTTGGGAGTTAATGTGAAGACAGATAAAGCTCCTATTGTGAGGCCACAGATCCCTGGGCCTAAGTCATCAGAGTGCCTAGTGTGGAATGCTGGGAGGATTAGACAGACATTACACAATGCCTCTGTGCTCCTGGGGTAGTTCATGTTGCCTTTCAAGACTGTATATTTATTTTTATGACTTAAACAAAGATCAGATCACATTTTAGGAGCCACCCATGCATTCGAGTAATTCCACAGGGCTCAATGACTTTTACTCAAAAGTTTTTGAAAGAGTGAGCAAGAGTTTTATGAGTAGTTTGAGACACACTACTAGTGTTATGATGTGCTCAACATGGTGCACATAAAAATCGTTGCACAATTATTATTTATTACTAATTGTCATAGGGGAGGTTAACAGTCATGGTTGAATTCACACATGTGATAAGTGTACTCAAGGCCTACCCAAGAAAGCAAAACTATAATGCGGATTTAATACAGTTATTCCAAAGAATTTCCAAGAAGCTTATTGCTTCAAAAAATGCAACAAAAAAAAATCTTTTTTATAAGTGGGATAATAATGCAAGCAAAATGAACTCTTAGTCCCTGATTTACTAAGAGCCCAAATAATGTGGCTAATTTGCATGTGCATGGGGATAAATTGCGCATGCAAAAAGTGGGCGTATTGCAGAAGATTAACAAAAAGTAATTGTGTGAATTGCATCACACACAAAGTGGAGGGAGGAAATAGTATGTAAATAAGGTTTTTGTGTGTATTCTTTGTTCTTGAGAGTTCCCGTGAATCCTGGAAGAGTAAAAAAAAAAAAAAAAAAGTAGAACTTGACATAGTTACCAGTGTGATGCCATTTAAAGGCTGTGAGATGTGACAGGAAGTATGAAATAGTGTCTATTTAAATGATGTTGGCTTCAGAGGTGTGAACGTACAACAAAAATATTCATTCTTTCATCTTCAGTAACTGCTTTTTCCTGGCCAGAGTTGTGGTGAATACTGGGTGAGAGAGATAGGAATACGACCTCGATGGGATGCCTGTCACCATGGCCAGTCCAGAATGTTGTTGGAGTTGAGAGGAAACCAGAGGATATCAGCATGGACATGGGGAGAACATGTGAAACTCTACAAGACAGTAGCCTGAAATGAGGATTAATCCAAGGACCCTGGAGCTGTGAGGCAGCAACACTACACCAGGCAGCGAATATCTAATATGAAACCATCCAACCACTGAAATTCAACATTTTAAGAACCTTTCTGATCATTATCACCAAATGATGTATACTCTTGATAAACGTTTATCATTAAATCATACTGAGTGGTCTAATTTTGGCATCACCTAGCAGAAACAGACTTCCACAAATATAAGACCTGCTCTTCAGTCATATGGATTTGCAGAAACAAATACAGTCCGTGCCTCTCAGGCTTACTAAATTGCAATTTATATGCTAAATTAACATATTTGCATTGACACCACGCTGTATTTTGCACTTTAGAAACATCCCAAACTGAATATTCATTAAGGCAAACACAAAATTCAACAACACATGCTATTTTGGCTGATGTGAAAGACGAATCATCTTGCACGTTTTTTTTGTGGGTGTTATCATGTTTGCACGTTTTTACACATTCAAACCTTTAGTAAATCAGGACCTTAGACTAAAGAGGTATAAGTTAATCTCTGAGAAAAATTTGCAGATTGTAAATTTGTAAGCAGTCTAGACATCGCCAGATGCCTTGCAGATGTTTTTGCTCTGTTTAGCGCTCTCCTGCGACAGGGAGCTGCGAGCTGCCGTTAGACAGGCAGTGAGAAACACATCTGTTATTAGTCAGTCTTGCTGTCACAACGCTGTGCTGTGTTCAACCTGAGAACAGAACTCATTGTCATACGATGCGGAATAAACAAAACAAATTTAGCCTCAGAGGCGAACCACGGGCACTGCAAAGCCTGTATGAAGAAGGTGTTGATTAATGACACTCATTTGCTGTGTGCTGCTGATTTATGTAGAACTTATGAAGATCATTAGATAACATTCACATGTAGAAGGAAATGGACCTGGAGCTCTGCTTGTAGCAGTAAATGTTGTTAATTGCACAGCCAAGCAGCAGCTGTGTGGAGCTGCAGTGATTACTAGCTGCATTTACACACTGTATGTTTTCACATTTTGTTTTTGAAAGGAACAGCAGATTTAAAGGATGAATGCTCTTTGTGTATCTCTTGTGGTATAGTGCAGGGTGGCCATGTGACTGTAGCGTGGGTGCGGCTCAATATACAATGCCCACATAGAGACGATTGGTGACTGTGATTGTAAGCAAATCTCACAGGACGAAAGCTCATGTACATGTTAAATGATTTTAAATAACTGAAATCACTCATCGTGTGCTGAAAATAGTGCTACAGATGTTGTTAGCATGGCCATATGGGTCAAGATTCATGTGATTTCTTGCTTTCTCCTCTTTCTAGTCTCCCAGCAGCCTTCTAAACGGCACACAGCTGGCTCACATACACACTGTCGCTAGAGCTACTACTACTCACTTATATTTACAGGACAGAAAACACTCAGGGGAAAAACAGAGATTGGATATGCGGTTGTTTGATGGTATGTAGCTGTTCTTTAGGTTCAGAATACAAGCGAATCCTGGCACATGGAACAACAACATGTTTTCAACCACAGCTGGAAAATCAAACATTGTGGGCAGTGACATTGTTTGCAGTGGTGGGAATGAAATGAAAAATACTGTAGTCCTGTTATATCACAGTTGCTTTGGTCTGATGTTTAACCTGATAAAACATGATGGGGCATGGTGTTGTTGGAAACGATCCACGCCATGATGTGTGATATCGCTCGGATTGTTTTCCTGTAAGCGCACGTCATCAAGTGTTTATTCCTCTTATGCCACAGTGATGTGGCAGTGATTTATTTATTTATGACCATTTATAGTTCAATTTAATATTATGGAACATCTATAATAACATCCTTATCACTTAGATAGTTGTTAAACAGTTATAAACAGCAGTTCCCTTACCTACCTCTCTTTTTTTTCTCTCTGTTGTAGTTAATAAGACAAAGAAACACTGCTTGTCATACTACTGAGAAAGCTGAAAGTGCATAATCCTATGTCTTGAATACTTTCCCATGGCAGACAATTTATTGACCGTTACAGCACACGGACACTGGACACTCCTTCCATAAATGTTAAATAAACGTCTTACAGCTTACAGAAATCTTCACCATATCACTGATCATACGTTTTTCATTGTTAAATAACAACCCTTTTCAGTCTGTTTATTATTAGTCTTAGATTATCCACCAAAAGAGCTGTTACTTAGAAACAATAACATATACAAATGAGCACATTAATATAGATCTATCATTTTAATTACTAGTCAAAGGTGCTGTTATAGAAAATTAATCCAGACCTTCAGATTTGAGTGTTCTACAGTGCTGTGGTTTAACTGCAACATGCTGAGAACCATAATCTGAGAACATAATCTCTCAATAATAATAATAATAATAATAATAATAATAATAATAATAATAAGCTTTTGTTATGTACAACAAGTATTACACAGCACTGCCTTTACTTATCTTTTCTAACGTGATGTGACTATTTGATTCTCTTTCTCAGCAAATCAACTGCGTGACGTTCCCCCTCCCGTTACACTCCTCCGAACAGCAACTGCTCAAACCAGGCGAGTGGAGCTACTGCGATTATTTTTGGGTAAGGGAACAGCAGAGACAAGAATTCAGAGTTGTATCGTCTTGATGTTTTTCTGCACACACATGAAGAAAACCTAATACTACAAGTTTGTCCATGGGTGTGATAAAAGATGCTTGACTCATGTCATAGTGCATTAAGTCGTCCATGGCTAGTTGTGTCTTTTTTATGAAACTTTTTTTTTTGTGTCAACCTGGGCAATACCAGAAGAAAAGGATTATGTGAAAGACTAGAAACATACACGTCATTCCCTAATTTCTAATTCTAGTTCTTCTAATTTGTAACCTCAGAAATTCAACTCACATTATTAGCATAAACTACTGCAATTGTTTAAATAAAGGCTGTACAGATTGTTCGTGTAAAGAATAACACAGTACAGACCGTGCAGTTAATATCATAATAATCCATGCCGGGGTGGAGTGATGCGGCACGACACTAAGTGGATTGTTTCCATATAACCTCACTTTCAGGCGTGTGCTATTCCACTTATACCACAGCAATTTGCTAACAAGTACAATGTTTAATTTATTGCTGAATGACACATTGCACATTTTTACAGTTTTTAGTTTAGATTAAATGTCATGCAACATCCGAGAGACAAATTCCTATTATCACTTATATCCACGATAAACAGGAGTTCCCTTAGCAGCATCTACTTTTCTCTTTCTCTATCACTTAATCAAATCTCTCTCTCTTTCTCTCTCTCTCTCTCTCTCTCAAAATGCAGTCTGTCATTTTACTAAGAAACCAAAAATGTATCTCTGTCCTGAAGACTCTCCTGCTCTGGGAAACTTTGCAAAGCACCATGACTGTTGCAAAGTGCTTACAACTGAGACTCTTTCGATAAAAAAAAATGCTTCCTAAAAAAATGTCACTGGATCAACAATTTTACAACTAATTTACATTTTGATTTGTTAAACAAAAACACATTTTAAAATCTTTTTATTATTAGTCTTAGATTATGGGAAGCACTCACCATACAAGCCCCTGTACAGAAGCGGTTACTATAGAAACAAAAACTGTTTGCATGCATAACTTTCGAATGCTTGCACCACTGCATCTTATCCTTGCAATGGTTTCACTATGTTCTTTAGGCTCCTTCGAGATGCCACTGTTTTAAGGATTCAGGAGACAAAAGCATGTTAATATTTAGGTCACTGCACACAGAGTCTCTGCAGAGTCCTACCTCAAGAAACTGTGAAGAAAGTTCCAAGCAGGACAAAACATTGTTTCCGTCACAGTGCTCCTGTTGATTTTATTTGACAGTGTGGTTCTCAGCATGTTTACCAGCGCTCATGTTTTGTCTCCTGTTGCAGTCAGACAAAAAGGACCCACAGGGGAATGCCAGCATCACAGGCTTTGAGGTCTTACTGCAGAAGCAGTTGAAGGGGAAACAGATGCAGAAGGAGATGGCTGACTTTATGAGAGAGAGGTAGATCAAATCTCACAACACCGGTTCAGTCTATGTATCCTGTATTACCACTATTTCATAAATAGACCGTTTTATAGGAATAAGTGAATGCCTCATAAAGAATTATGACCAAATTCCATGTTGTTTTGTCAAACAACTATGTGATAGCTTAAAGACGTTTCAGTTGGCTAATATAACTCAGCAGGATTCTCTGTAAAACCAAGGTTGTGTAACACTTTTATAGTTCTTCTCTTTAGTTGCCATGAAAACCACAATGGTAACAAGCGCCATATCAAGTTTCCTCTATTTTGTTAATGACATACGTTCAAGTTCTGCAAACTCTCTGCTATGGAAAACAAGTCGTTTGTTTGCTTTTCAAAAATGGGAAACCTCCCTGCTGAGTGGACAGAGTTATGCAATTCAGTTTAATAACAACTCATGCTAACTGTCTTTTGTATTCTTTTCTGAATACAACAGAATATATAGACAGCAGAATCTATTCAGTCCCAGCTCCCCGTCAGCATATTCAGATTTTAGTCTAGAAATTCTTTCATGTCGTCACTAGTGTGTTTTTTTTTTGTCATGTAGCTTGCAGTAGCATTTAGCCTGAATAACGTATTTATTCACTGAAGAATAAAATGTTTTACACAGTAGAGTCAGCAATACTCACTCAGTTCTTTAACAGCCAGGCTAAATGAACTTCTTTAATTTCTATAAACCTTTTCTGTTGCCATGTGTACTGCACAAGCCAGAAGCTGACAGAAATGATCTGGGAAAGATCTGCTCTTAGGAGGAATGTGATGTAAAGGGTCAACCATAGTACCACTTTCCCATTTTCCCCGAAGGGGGAATGAGGGGGGTCAGCTAGAGGACAAGCAGAGCAGGAAATGACCTCGTCATGAGAATTTCTAGACACAGATGTGCTTAAACCTCCATAGCTAAAATCAGACCCATGGTGACTGTATTACAGTGTTGCTACTTACTAAAAAAAAGATGCTTTTCTTTTGCTCCTTAAGGATCAGGATTGAAGAAGAGTATGCCAGGAATCTCTTGAAACTCTCTCAGATCCCTCTAGCAGCTCAGGAGGAAGGGTAAGTGTTCATCTGTAGCAGCTTAAGTAGGTAAAGTGATGAGGGGTTTCCTTCATGGTGGTTAAAACACACAGAGTGACACAGAAAAACCTTGACTGGGTGTGATGTAATGCCTTCACTCAGTGAGGAACTCTTATAAATGGACCAATACCCAATGGTCTAGTGTGCCTTCATAGCGCCTTCACTTCAGCCAGAGACAGTGTACAACACCAAATATATAGAGACTGTGTTCAACACCAAAAACAACTCTTAGAAATTTCAATCATGGTATTTTCCTGCACATATCCTGGATACATAATACTCAAGATTCCTGAGTGTATGATTATAGTTTTCACTTTGTACAAATTACATCCTACACTATAAAGTGCACATTGCTTACATTCCAGAAATACATCTGAGCTGAGTTTTGCAATGTGGCGTCTATTGTTGTGCTAGAGAATCCATTAATTTGCAGGATGAAACATGAAATATTTCAAATATTATAGTTTATTCGTGAACAAACGTGACGAAAATTCACACAGTGGAAAAGCCAGTTCACTAATAGGGAAATGACATAAGAAAGGATGAGGAAGAGCCTCTGTCCTGTGAGACAAGAGAAACCAAGAAGGCAGAACTGTGATGTCTTGTCGGTGTCTGGTTAAAAAAAAAAAAAAAAAGGAGGCTGCTAGTGAAGTAGTGGTTGCTTTTGCCTAACTGTTTTCTTACTGTCATTTGGTGCATACCTGAAAAAAAAAAAAAAACATTAGTTGCCTTGTCTATTGATATAAGCTAGAGATTTTGTAATTCTGTTTTTTTTTTCTCTCTCTGATGATTTTCCTGTTAGTAATGTTGTCACAATACTTTGCTGGAATTTTTGCTGACAGAACTGGTGTAACTAAGTCAGGTTTGTGGGCCTCATTGCGTAGACACTCTTTTTCAGTCCAGTCCTCAAATTTTCTCTTAGATGCAGGTCAGGGATTTGTAATGGCCACTCCAGTACTTCCACTTTGTTGTCTTTAAGGCATTTGGTTACAGCTTTTGAGGTGTGCTTAGGGATCATAGTCCTGCCTGGAGATCCACTGGCCCTTAAATACAGCCAAAGGGGCACTCCCAATTCACTCTTAATTATGACAGTTGGCCAGTCAGGAGCTTTTAAAAGTCATTACATCAATTTCTGGAACACTGGAGTTCCATTCTGCTGGCGGAATGGAAATCGACTTATCAGACATTTACAGTCAATATAAACAAATGAATAATTTTATCGCCCCAAGTCTGTTATAAGATTAGTCAGGACAATGTTGAGTTTCTGTGTGTAGAGTATCATGACTCAATGTGTTTAACTGCTGGTGAGCAGGGTGATGGGAAAGGGGAAGGGTGTGAGCCCCCTGCTGGGAAACCAATTCACACCTCTCCACAATAACATTGGAACAGAGATAAAACAGACAGCACAACTAAAGCATTCTTGATAGTAAAACACCACAATACAATTATAACATTTAAACCTAGTAGGTTAGGTAAAAAAAAGCACTTATGAAAAGCTGCAAATTCCTAAAGCCCTGAGTGTCTACTTATCTACCACTCATATGAGCCATTAATCACTATTTTGGAATGTGACATTGCAAATAAATTCAATGCTGAACACAGGCACCCCAAAACAAATGGAAATACAATTTTTTTGACTTCTGGAAAGATTAATTAAAGATACAGTTAACTTGATGTATGTAAAATTTTGACCCCCCGAAATTGTAATAAAGTGAATCAAAACTGGAAAAAATCTGTCTCTAATTGTTTGATGTCCAATTAGATGTCCTAATTGACCTGTCAAAAGAAATGTATGGTAACATCAAATGAGTTGTGAAAAACTGAGATTGAATATCATTAGCTTAGGTATCTGTATCTTATCTAATTGTGTCCATCTGTGTGCCCCTCAAAATCAGTGTGCCCCTGCAGTACTGACAATCATAAAAATTTCCTCCAGCTCTTCTGTCATTACCACAAAGCTGTCACTCTGCCCAAATGCAGATTTCTCTGAGTCGCCATGCCAGTTCTGATAAAGAGGGCTAATTGTTTCATACAGAGCACAGATCATGCAGCAGAGGTCCACCCACCCTCTCCTGCAGACAGGCGCCACAATGCTCGCATTATTCTGCCTCTCAGGCTAGATTTTGTTGTGACTTGTGATGGCCATTGTTTCACCGGCCGGCTCCTGCAGCCACGTTTCCAAACTCGTTTTTCCTGAATTTACCATTTGTGCAGTTTCCATTGTAGTTGGCATTGTTGCTGAAGTGCAGGCCGTGACCTTTTGATACCTTGCTGACCAATCACGTGCTGCCTTTGAAATGGAGGACATGAACATTTACATGCACAGCTAAGAAGTGTACATTCACTAACTTAGTTTTTTAGACAGAGTTGTTTTTTTTTTGGTCACTTTTGCCTTAATCATATATGACTGTAAGTAGGAGATGGGAGCTGATAGATAATCTGTCAATTTTGATCTTGGCCATTCTCTTTGTTTTGCTTGCTTTGTGCCATGATGAATAGAAAAGGAATGTGTTGGAAAAGAAAAGTCCACACGTCTCCCATTTAGAGCCTTTTGAATCAGCACACTGGTTACACTGCTTTCACTCATGACTTGGGAATCCTATTGACTCAGGCTAACAAGTTACTGAGAAAAAAATCTAGCAAATGCCTGTAATGAGGCAATCAGCACTTCCCACGCACATTCACCTTATTGTACTGCTTGACCCTTTAATTGACAAACTATGGAAAATATTCCACTTGATATGACTCTTTTTTTTGCACATATTTTAACAACTTGCTGCTGTGCTAGTTTTGCAGTGTTCATTTCTTCAGTTTTTGGCCTGGTCAATGTCAAACATACTGTTCTGCATAGACATTAAAGACAGTGCATGTTGTTACTAAAAAGGCAGCTGTGTCACAACTGCAATCATGTTCTTTTGCCTTTAGCCATGGCTACAGTACTATATATCCACAATGTGTTTGATGGAGACGAAAGTACTGAACTTTTGTCCAGAGTCCCTTATGTCCTGAATGTCCGAGGCCAGTATCATTGTCCCACACTCACACCAGTTCCTCATATATCTCCAGCACACTGGGAGAGGCCTGGGCCCAGCTGAAGAAAAGCCTGGCAGATGAGGCCGAAGTGCATCTCAAGTTCTCCTCTAAGGTAATACAAATTGTAATGAAATTGAATTTTGTCTAGTGATTTACAAAAGTATATCCAAGCTAACAGTTCTGCATTTTAAATCCAAAGCAATGAATCCTCAAATGTCAGATCAAATGTCAAAAACAACCCAAGCCAATATACCATTCACACCAATATGCTTAATTTCATATTATGTATAGGCTCATTCTGTTTATCTTCATAAATGACATGTTTACTGAATATAAACCCATTTGGCTTTTTCTGCTCTCACTATAACACACTTGTTTGAAAGTTTATGTTAAATGAGGATGGGATCTGGTGTACAGCTGTTTGGAGTTGAGTCATGTTATGTACATTGGTCGATAAGGGAGTGTGTGTGTTCATGAACTGGCTGCCCAAGGTCCACACTAGAGGTGTGTGTGGGACTGTTTTTATAATTTCACTCCCATGCCTTTCTCATAGGAATTCTGACTGGTCCAGCCTGCTCCTGCAGAAAGTTTGCCCAATCCCAATCAGTCTTGCAGAAAGTTTAATTAATCTCAGTCACTTCTGTAGAAATTTTGACCAATCCTGCCCATTCCTGCAGAAAATTGAACTAATCCCACCTGCTCCTGCAGAAAGTTTAACCAGTCCCACCACACTCCTGCAGAACTTTTAACTAATTCCACTCATTCCTGCAGAAAATGTAAACAGTCCCACCCACCCCCACTGAAAGGTTAACCAGTCCCTCCTGCAGAAAGGTTAACCAAACCCACCAGCTCCCAAAACACTGAGCTAAACATGGCATGGCCCAATTTGAAATCAAATTTGTTTTTACTTTTGTTTGCACAGACTACAATATTTTTTTAACAAACTTACTCGGTTCTATTTCACAAAATCTAAACAAATTAATAAATTAAACTGTCCTGACCCTGAACAGGATGAAGAAGTTACTAATGATATATGAATGAATGAAGGCTGTAAATGTGGCATGCGAGCAACCAGTATGCTCCCATGTTTACGAATGTGGCTTTCTTTGTCCCATGAGCGATATCTCTGACTGCCCACTCCCATCCACATGAATATAGAATCCGTCCACTCCAGTAACCTTTTGGTTGGGACTCGTGGGTATCCAGTCCCTAGTTCCCCATTGGGAGTTCCCAGTGCCTCAGGAATTCTAGTCCCCACTACATTCACACACTAATCCTATACACTAGTGTTGCACAATATGTGTAGCCACATTCATATAACTGTACTCATATTGACAGTGCATTGTTGTTATGGGTATTTGAGACAAGTTGCAAGTGTAATAGTCAAATCTGCAAGATATTTATTGAATAAGGCCAGAGTTTAGTCAAATTTAGTCAAACTCTGTGGAAGTGTTAATCCCTATTATATCTATTACTTGCCTAATTTCATATAAAACTATAATTTCCATGCTTGTGTGATTAACATGAACTGTCTATTGTTTTTTTAATACTTTCCAGCTACAGAGTGAGGTAGAAAAGCCCCTCCTTACATATCGAGACAACTTTAAAAAGGACATGAAGAAGTTTGACCACCAAATTACTGATCTCAGGAAGCAGCTGGCCAGTCGATATACTGCTGCTGAGAAGGTAGAGTGCATTGTATTATTAAGTAAATACTCTGCATGCACACAGGATTGGTTCATAAATCAAATATTTCCTAAATATTAGTGATGCAATAGTGTTCTCATGACGCACATCAAATATGAATATGTCCAGCTCTACTACAGACAAGACCTTTGAGTTAGGTCTTCTGTTTAACTTTTCTAGAATTTTAGGAATCTTTCTCATGCATTATTAAAGCTCCACTCTATTTCCCAGATCAGTAGACCATTTCCTGGCCCTGGAGGCTTTCCGAGCTCTATAATAATCACATGGCCTTGCCCTTCATGAATGACCTTGAGACAGAGTGCACAATTGTCTGTGGTAGAAGAGTGAGAGCTGTAAACAAACCAGCCCTGACAAACTGATCTAATTTCAGTGTGGTCATTACACGAGCCAAAATGGAAGAAAACCAATAATATAAATTTAGGATTGCATAGTCAAGTGAGTCAATAGGAAGGCACATCTGTAATTCAATTGAGCTGTGAGTGGAAATTGGATAAGAGATATACAGCACTCAGGAAAGAGAATAAACTAAACTCATCTTTTATCTGCCTGCTGTGCTTACAGGCACGTAAAGCACTTGCAGAGAGGCAGAAGGATCTGGAGGTAAAGACTCAACAGCTGGAGATCAAACTGAGCACAAAGATTGAGGAGGACATCAAAAAGGCCCGCAGGAAATCGACACAGGCAGGTCAGTTCAAATTCATTTTTCATCCCATCCATGTATACATTGAACGTGTGCAGTCTAAGTTTTTATGATCTTTTTATCTAAAGGCTTATCCTTTAAGGATAAGTTTAAGTTTCTAAGTCTAAAACAAATAGTAAAGATGCTGGCCATGTATAAATTTCATTCAGAAACAAGAATTTAAATGTGAAAAATAGTTTCAAAAACTTTGGAACTTAGTAAAAGTAGCTAAAATTGTGGAACGTTGATTAACAATTTTTTATGGTCAAATAGTTTTCCCGATTGTGTGGTAGTCTGGGAAAACCCATCCATTATCTCTGTGGCTGAATTCTGGCAAACAGTGAAAAATGACTGAGAAATAAATTTTTGGCCAGAATTTGGGTTTTTGATTCATGTTGGATAAGAAGCCAATTTAACAACAGTTAACCGTTTACAGTGGTCAGTGTGTCTAAAGATGTTTAAAACCTTGCTAGCTAAGTGTGATTTCTCACACAATGTCAGGCTGGAAATGTAATCTCTAAACGTGATTTTATCCCTTTTCACTTGTGGTGGTAACTAGAACTTAAAATGCTATCCCTTCCCTTGTAGACAGTGAGATGTGATATTGTGCTTGTAGCACCATGTTGCAATTTACAAGACAAAGCAAAGACTGCATAAAATGCCAGTAGTGTAACATGAGCAATGTAGTAAACTATGGTTGCAGCATAATACAATAAATAGACAGGACAGCACTGATTTTCCACTGGGCGCTGCAGCACGGCACAGCAAATGAGCTATAATCCAAGTGCCAGATGAGCCACATCATACCCAAGTACCCGTGCTGAATTTAGTTACCATGTGGTACAAGGTGGGACATACAGGGGGTGTTAGAAACTGTCTAATGAAACATATATACTGCGTATGATAAGGTGCCAGAAAGTTCAGAACAGCAATCATCGTTAGTGTATTTCACTAAAGATTACAGTATTGGCACACTTGGCTGGGGAGTGAGTGCACGTTGCCATTAAAAATCTGTCTCATTCTTAGTTCACCATGAGAGGAAGACATACAGCAGAGCTGTGCACATAAAATTAATTCCGGAGAAACTCCAACTTTCATGGGTAGCATTTCACAGGAAACCAATACATATAGTCATTCAGGATATGGACAGTCTTTAGGTAAGGGTCTTGTTGTGGCTAAAGCTATTGGAAAACTCAGAAAAGAAAGTCAGAAACTCAGAAAATTAAGAGCGGAAAGAGACATAAAGAAAGAAGAGAAGGATACATAGGAAGAGACTCACGGTCCAGTTGGAAGACATCACTGAAAGGTTAGAATGGACTCAGTTTAGAACAAATTATTTTTACAGTTATAAAACAACAAGCATTTTGGTGTTTTTAAGTGCTGTGTAACTAAAGTTGAATTACTTACACAATCCTGGCACATTGGTTTATAGACAAAAGGGATTTGGAGGAATGGGGAAAAGAGACAAAAAGCTTAGGACTACTCTTGAAAACTTGGGAATACAAATAAACAAATCCAAGCTCAAGCATGTTTCTCAGCCAGTGGCATGGATTAAAATGGTGTCTTTTGGCACCCTCTAGTGATAAATTATGCTCATGGCTCTAGCAATAAAAACAAGGGCTTAAAATTGGAGTAGGTAACTTTTAAGTCAGAGCATTTTTTCTAATATTAATATAATATCTATCTTGAGAAACATTTCTCGAGTTAGACAGTATGTCAGGTCGCATGAAGAAATGACTGTAGCTCACAGTTCAAAAAAGATTATTGATAAGCTGTAACTTGTCCAAAATGCCGGACCTTGGAACAAGAAAGAACATATCACACCTGGCATCACTTCATCACATTGTTATTATCATGCAATCATTTTATGATGTATTTTAAACATTTTAACGGACTGTTTTTATTTTTGTCACGTAATAAATCTGATTAGCACCATCATACATAATGAACTGTCTGTCTCCACATGCTACTCTGTCAGAGAGTGACAGCATTCTCGAATGCAGTGAATCAGTAATGGATGTTTTCTCCCCACAGGTGATGATCTGATGCGATGTGTTGACCTGTACAACCAGTCTCAGTCTAAATGGTTTGAGGAGATGGTCACTACAAGTCTGGTGAGATGATATGCCTGCTGTATAATAGTAAAATATTAATCAATGAATATTGTTAAGACATTGTCCATGCATTTCTTGTATTTGTAGGAGCTGGAGAGACTTGAAGTGGAGCGAATAGAAATAATTAGAAAACACCTCGGCCAATACACAACGCTGCGGCATGAGACGGACATGTTCAACCAAAGCGTAAGTCTTAATCTTGGAACATATGTTTTTATTTAGGCCACTTTCTAACCTTACCTTCTGCCTGCAACCATCATGTTGCGTAACGAGCCAGTTTAAGAAACACAGTGGTAAAAAAGGCAGTGGTCAGTCTGCCTAAAGATGTCTAAAACCTCGCAAGCTAAGTATGATTACCTCATGTATTGAATGTCAGGCTTTGATCAAGTCATTGGAAGTTACGTGCCATCGCATTTCTGTGAATCTATCATCAGCGCACTTTCAGAAAAACATGCAATATAATGACTGTCGATGTGTTCCATGTACAGACGATAGAACCAGTGGACAAACTACTCCAGATTGTAGATCCAGCCAAAGACAGAGAAGTATGGGTAAAGGAGCACAAGACTGGTGAGGTGAGACCAGTGGACATGGAGCTCTAACTCAGAGAGGATGTGTTGGTGATAAAAGAGATGGATTCTCCATTCTTCCCTGCAAGAGCGTGGGGAGAAACATCATACTGGAGTAGAAACGGAATCAAAGGAACAAGTGCTTGTGAATGAAAATGCTGTCTGAGGAACTGGAGCTCTACTTCCCAAAGCAGTGTGTTATACTGTACAGAGACAGAAGCCAGACGTCCCTCCATACTTTGACCCAATGATGGACACCGATCCAGTGCAAACATGTATAAATATTTCTCTCTCTCTCTCTCTCTCACACGCTTTAAGAAAGAAACATAGCTGTACAAATGTCTGTAAAAGTCTTCAATTATCCAGAGTAACAGGAAATCAAGGTTTTATTTCAAACCTCATTAGTAGAAGAATTTTTGAAGGTAGAACTGATGATGTCCCTCTGAGTTTTAAAAATTATACCATAATCCAGTCACCTTGATTTTAGATGCGCATATTTGTATAATTCTCACTCACTCAGACGAACTGAGAGATATAGTGAAGCGACAGGTCTTGGCTGAACTGGATTAATTAAAATGTTAAGCCTGTGAAGAGAAAATTTACACAACTTAATCTGCTGTAGTTTAAAGTGTCCAATTTGGGGGAAACTGTGTCCAGTGTTCATCCAATTTTCTGGAGTTTGTGAGTTCAAATCCCAGTGATGCTAGAGTCATCTGTGGGTAGAAGTGCAAGAGAGAATAATTGGACCTCATTCTCTATCAGTGTGACACTTGTAGACAGATTAGCTCAATTAAGATGGTTTTAGGCTGTTTTTAGCCATATTTTAAGATTATTACATTGTACTAGGTGAGCCCAGAAAAGTTTTGGCTGAATTCTTGAACAGACTGTGTGATAACGTGTTCTTCATGTCAGATTATATGATGAAGATCCTCTAAGAATAGACCTGCGATTAAAGAAAATTGCCATGTTCTGCTTGCCCCATCAATCAGTGCAATCAGGGTTTCCTAAACACAAACATTCTTCAAAGTGAGCTTGAAGTAATAAGGATATATTAGCATGTTCTGTCCCGTGAGTTTTGTGTCATCCTATGCCATCCTCTTTTTCACAGATTGTCGTAGATTATTGTGTCAGACTCTAATTTGAAAAAAAATCTGACACTGCCAGACTGCAGTCAGGTGTTTTTGTTCGTAATGGCACTAAATCAGCCACCAGTGAGCATGTTACATTATGCGTTCTAAGAGTGCTGATCTCAACTCATGACCACAGAATTAATTTTTTGTCTGCAACAGCAAAATTGGGCTGAAACACATATAGTGCAATGTTGGCTTTAGTGTTCTCCTCCAAGTGTGTTGAGCTGCCCAATCAAATGTTGCTGCTACAGATTTCACTAATACAGTCGAGTGCAAAAGTGTGCTAGCCCTTAAGACAAAATAGAGAAGACAAACTATATTTTAGCAACAAAACATTTGTTGCGATGGGTTTCACAAATGTTTCTTCATTATCACAAGCAACAAAAATGACCAGTGATATTAATAGGAGGGAAAACTACCAAAATGATATTCATGCACAGGCTTGTATCTGCCGTCATGAATGTGATGTAAATATACTGTAATAACCATTGTATTCCCACTATTTGGCATCATAACAGCCTTCGATCTGTTTCATAAACTCTTTCATATCCTCTTTCATATCCTCAGAACAGTTCTTGGATCCTCTCAATTGTAGTATACTTTGATTCAATCTATTTGTCTGTTGATCTTTTCGTCTGTTTTCTGTATGATTGTTGTCTTGTTGCTGGACATTGTTTTTTCACCCAGAAACCATGCAGCAGGTACAGTTTTGCACTGTAATTGCATATCTCAAACTGTGTACAGTATATTACTACAAAATGGCTTGTACATCTTTATAACACATCCCATGTATTGACTTGGCACATCACGTAGTGACTTTGAAAAGTCAAACAGTGGCTCTCTTGCAGTACAGGGATTTGACCTCATAACCTCTGAGCTACCGCTGCCACCATATTCTTGTCCTTAATGAATAATAAGGAATCTTTCGAGAAAATGCTTTTTTTTTTTTTTTTTTTTTTTTTTGAACTTCCAGTGTTGCGGACAGGTTCCAAACATCCATGTAAGAAATATGTAGAAATAAGAGGTACAGATAATATATTGAAATTATTTTGCACTATGCTAGTTTTTATACCAAATGTTGTACTGAAAGTAATAACCCAGTTTTCATGTTTATTGTCTGAAAGAGATCTCGATTCTTTTTGTTTCTCAATTTCTAGATGCTTGAGGATGGTTTCTGTGATTGCTGATGTACATTTTTCTTTAGGTGATTACTACAAAATGTAAGTAGGAGGTTGTAAATGAAGAATAAAATATCCTCAATTGATTTTCTTTTATGTCAAATAAAGTGTATTAAAGTTAAAAAATATAGTCTCCTGGTCATAAAAAGGATACAGCAATGTAGTTTCATTTCCATTTTTATTGTTAAAAAATTGTTTTACATTTATAAGGGATTAAAATACAGTATTATTAATACAGTGATACATTTCTAAAAATTCACTTAGTAATCCATTTATTTCCTGACATTAGAGATTGGTCATAAACTTGCATACTTGCAAAACTGGTAAGTAAACGTACAAAAAGCACTCTTTGTTGGTATAAGTGATATGTCTTTAAATACTCAATTCGTTTATATAACTTTTTTTTTTTTAAAAAGAAAATAATAATAATAATAATAATAATAGTAATTAGAGACTAATCAAATATTTACTCTTGATTGCTCCTATCAATTGTGGGAGTTTTAAAAGAACATTACTGGCATTTCAGAATAAAGTTCTAGCAACGAGAAAAATAATCGAATAATTGGACAGTCATGCAATATTGATGCTTTGGCTTTGTCTCTGATAGTTTTATTCTGATATTTCAGATTCATGATGTCCTGTTTCTTTGGTCTTCACGTTCAAAAAAACCCAAAAACAAACGGTGCTAAAAGTAAACACCACATCTGCAATAAAAAAACGTGGTTAGCTCCTCTGTGTATGAACTAATAGTGCAACGACACACAGCTGGCCAAATGATTCCTATAGGATTCAGGCAATAGAGATGGAGTTCATTTTATTTAAGGCTCTCATTGGTGATTTATTTCAGGTCCAGTGTGCAAGAGTACGCAGCCAAAACAACTAAATTGTCACTGACCAATTATTTACAGCCCACACTGTAGTTTAAGTAAAAAGGATAATACTGAGAATATAAATGCGTGACCAGCAGATGTCAAAATATTTTTAGTCAATCATCAGTTTTTTCAGGGAATTGAGATAAGTGGGGATGAGAGAACTGACTGACTCATCGTCATCAGTGAGGATCTTCTCGCCTCTGCCTTCTGACCCCACAGAGCTGGGGGATCTTACCACCCCTGCATATGGAGTGCTGTAACCCTGTAACGAATTAAACAACAGGATGTCAGCATAGTACAAACAGGTAAAATATATGTACATGTTTTTGCAGGCGAACCGCTGTCATGGTCAAACTTACTGATGAGTAGCCCTTGCCAAAGCTGCCTCTATTCTTGGTCCTGATCTTAGTGAGGGCAGATTCGGCTATGTCTGCTCGCTCCTCTGCGTCATCCAGCTCATGTACGGTCTTTCTGTACTTGGCCAGGTTTACGTTGGCCTGCTCTTCCTGCAAGAACACATTAATCAACTGCTGAATATCTTAGATGGCATCATGACAGTATACGTGTATGAAGATACACTGAGCCTCATTTATCAAGGCTGCAGGTGAACAAATCTGAGCATAAAATGAGAGCATGTTAAATAAGCAGCTAATGTCAGGATATTTGCGATCAAATTCATATCTGGTCAGATAATGGATAAATTTGAGTGTAATACTTTAAAAAGTGATTTGCGGTAAAATTGTCATCCTTGTTAGCCAGAGCACTGAAGCACCTGGAGATTAGTTTAGGTCAAATGTATATGCGTTCTTCTCAGTCTCCTTCTTTCTGTTGTGTTGTATGACGAGTGCTCCTGCTGGCTCTTTGCAGATGAGATTGGACACCTCTATGTTAGGCTATCAGTGTGAGGAGTGTGAGGGGAGAGAACGCAGAAGCAGGACTCTTCACATTTCTCCATTTTAGCTCCCAGCAGCAATGAAACGCTGGATCAGTATCTGATCGCATTGATCATTTATTAAATTCGGAGCTGTGTTTTTTATTTTTTTGTGCAGTCTAGGTCTTATTTTCAGTTCACATTGGACACGAAACACCCAGAGAAGTGTAAAGCTTAATTTCTGGGCTTTCTCAACATTTATAAATAAAACTAATGTGCAAATGCCTGCATTCAGTCCAAAGAGATTTAGACACAACTTGTCTTAAAGCATGTCTCTATCACACCTCTTTTAATTTAAAAACAGAGAGTCAGCTCACTGATTAACAGGATGACAGTACTGGATCGGTGCTGGTTTCAGTCAATATCCAGAGCTAAAGGACAGGTGTTTTTTTTCCACATGACCAAAGTTGATTCCTCAGTTGCAATCATACCGCCGCACTTATGACAACTGCATTAATTTGACACAAACCAGTTTGGATGTATTTCCATTTCTAATAACTTTGATAAATATGCTCTATTAAAATATGCTCAAATTTAGGGGTGTAAACCTGAAGCTTCCAGACAAAACAAAATGATTTTGATTTATAAGGCAATGATTCAGTATTTGACAATACCATTGAATCTTCTAAGATATATTATGCGATTAGGTTCAGGAGCCTCTGATTGATCAACTTTTTTACACACCAGTTGTCTGAAGTTTTTTTGATAGTAATCGATTTCTGATTGCTGCCTTGATTAGGTTCTATTGTTGCCTTTTAAATCAATTCAGCAATCCAAATCATCTGATTGTTACACCTCTATTAATATTTGAAGAAAAGATATCCTGCTTTTTAAAGAAAAACAACTCAGGTGAAAATCTGAGAAAACAAGACTTTTACATTGCTCTGATGTAGGTAATGTTAAAAGTGATCATCTTAACAAGTCTGTTCGAAAAAATATATATATTTTACTACTTTCTCAAACTAAGTTATTTAATACTTACACTTGCACTGCTGTATTAATTCTCATTTAATGTCCTCCTATGAAGTTAGCATGAAGTAAGTACAGTATATACCAATCAGAAAATATAAAAAACCCTGATATTAAGTTGTATTGCTGTAATACTATGCATTTTTATACCATTTCAAACTTTGTTTCAGGATGACCCAAGTGTTTGAACTCAGCCTTTCAGTTTCGATTTGTTTTGGTTAGTTCAGAGTGATTTTCTTCATACCGCTTCCTCCACTTGTCTCTTATAGGTTTTCATTTTGATCTGCAGGCGTTCCAGCAGCTCCTGCATTCTCTGCTGGTTCTTCTGGTCCTCCTCAGACTGGAAGAGGAGCTCCTTGAGGCGCCGTTCATTCTTCCGCAGCGTCTTCACTGTCTCTGCGTACTTCTTCTGCTCTGTTTCCAAATCCAGCTCCAACTCCTTGACCTGCAGGATTAAGACAATGCGGAGAGTGCAGAAGAGATTAGTCAGATATGTAGAGTAGATATTATTGGACTGTCTGAAAACCAATAGCACAGGAATAGATGCTGAGACTTGAGGACACTGAGTGGTGAATAAAACCTGTATGTGTGTTTGCACTCCAGTGAAGTGCAGTTTATATGGCAGCAGTGTGAATTTCTGTGGTTTACCCTGCTTTCCAGCTTCTGAATAATCTTTTTTCCTCCTTTCATGGCCAGCTGCTCGGCCTCATCCAGCCTGACAGTCATGTCTTTTAGCTGAGCCTCCAAGCCCTTCTTTACACGCTCCATATGCATGCTGTGCTCCTGCTCCACCCGCAGCTCCTCAGCCATTCGCGCAGTCTGCACAGAAAAAAGAGGCGATGGCGGAGTCTTTGAGTTTAAAATGATCTTCTGGAAGCTTAACCCTTTTGTACTATTAACTACATAGCAGTGGTGGTCCTACTGATAAGCCATCTCTCTTGATTTTATAATCATATAGTTTTTTCATAAAGAAATAAAATGATATTAAATGTATTTAAAATGGTAATTATTAGCAATATAAACAATATTTGTGGAATTAGATACATCAAAGTCTTGATGACAAGTGTGTATACACAGGAGTGTAAACAATAGAGCTATTTTTAATTATTATTAAACCACCTTGTTATTCTCAGGGGCAGGATCTCCTGAAATCACTAGTATTTTTTTTTATGATTTTAATAATTTAATTTGATTAATTACCCAATTTGTATAAATGTCTAATTAATGTCTATAGCACATCTACACATTGTATATGAAGCTACTGAGCAGCTTATTTCACTACTGTACATCTTTTAAATTTGTCGGCTGGATCTTGTGTAATTTCTGTTTTGGTTAAGAGCTTGACAAAAGAGTGGAGTTCATAATCAATTATATGTTAGTAATGTGAGTTCGTGACTCTCCGCCAGCCCCGCACTGAACACAACCGGCAACATCCAAGAATCTGATGGTCTTCAAGACTGTCCTAAATGCTTTTACACCCTCAAGCACCAAAACTACTCATATCTATAATGTCAGTAAAGTGCCGACCTGGAGGAGAAGCGCAGTGTACAATCTGACACAAACAACTGAGCCATTTTGTCCCCAATATTGCAAGTGCTATGCATCATGTATTACCAAGTACTGCATCCTACCTCACATACAGCTTTCTTGATCTTATCATTAGCTCCTCTCAGTTCATTCTGCAGCTCCTCGTGCTCCTGGGTGACCTGCTGAAGCTCTACCTCCAGTTTCCGCTTCCCGCTGCAGGCTGACTGTAACTGCATCGACGGGTCATGAGGGAAATGGTTAAACTAAGTTCTTAATAACAAGGATGAATGCAATATGAATTAATTCACTAGTCACATAAATAGCTAAAGAGTTCAAATGTTTCTTTCATTTCAGGTTTTCTTTTTGACACCAGGTTGTTTGGTTTACGGCTGCACCTGGTTGTTGATGTCGTTGTATTTCTCCGTGGCCTCTTGGAGCTCAGTCTCCAGGGTTTTGCGAGCTCTCTCTGCTGCCTCGAGCCCGGTGCGGCTCTCCTCTCCCTCAGTGACCAGCAGAGTGCAGCGTCTCTCCAGCAGAGCCTGTTCCTCTCTCAGCTCCTCCTGCACCCGTGTTTCCTCTTCCAGCTGAACCTGCAGGTCCTGAAGGAGACCATACAGATTGTCAGGTCATGTCACTGTGCAGGGTTCAATGTGTTCAGTGTGATCATTTAGACAGAAAATAAAATGCTTTATTCAATACATTCACAGGATTCTTACTGTAATTTAGAAAAGTACATGTGCCAGTTTATTACGTTCACTCACTGGCCATTTTATCAGCTCACATCTAACATATAGGTTCACAGAGGTGTCACTGTGGGAGGAAATAGTTGAACTGCTACCAAGGGTCCCTTGGTGGAGGAAGCTTTGCAAGGGGTGTGCACTGAAAGGGGTTAAATTTTAAAGACTCGAATAGAGTCCAGAAAGATTGCACCCTTGGGAAAATCTAGCACCCTAAATTGTTAAGAAGAAGCCTTTATTTGTCACATATACATTACAGTACAGTGAAATTCTTTTTTTTCTCCCCACATATCCCAGCTTGTTAGGAAGCTAAGGGTTAAGGGCCTTGCTCAAGGGCCCGACAGTGGCAGCTTGGTGGTGCTGGGGCTTGGGCTCCTCAGAGTTATCATGTATAACCTTATTCTTTTTCAGAGAGGGTTCCAAGTAGAATCCTTTAAGATGGCTAAGAAACCCTTTTTAGGTTATATAAATTGTGGCTAGTCTACAAGAACCCAAAATTTCGGTGCAGAGAACCCTTTGGAGTAGAAAACGTTAATGGTTATCCATTAACCATCCAAGGAACCATTGAGGTAACTTTTCTGCTAAGAGTGTGGATTTGCACAGGGCCCAGAGACTTGCCCACCACCGTGCGGTCGTGGGTGAGATGGTTGAGGCAGAGAGTGGTTGAAACAACAGGTGGGCTGGGTAAGACAGGTGAGTGTAAGAAATGATGAACTCAGCCACACATATAAAATACCACACTAATAAAAGCTCTACATTATCCAAAACTATATAGTTAAAGGTGTAAGTCATAATAAAGTGATAATAAGAAGGGAATTGGTATATCGCACAGTTGCAGAGAAATGTAAAACAACAACAACAACGCTGGCTGTGTTGAACCTTGATCTGTTGTTGCATCTTTTTGACAGTCTTCGTCAGCTCTGCGCTGTTCTTGTTGAGCAGGTCCACCTGTAACTCCAGCTCATTTATTTCGCTCTCCATCTTCTTCTTCAGACGTGCTCCTTCTGTCCGTGCCTTCACCTCCACATCCAAACTGGCCTGGAGAGACTCTAGCGCCCTCTGGTGGATTTTCCTAAATTTAGACTTCACACCTTAAGTTTGTGTACTCTTTATCATTCATCACTTTTGTAAGCAGTGTTGCACAAGAGAAAGCTCAAAAGTCAAAGAAGAGAGTTACTTACTTGAGATAATATTTTAGTGAAAAGCAAGAAATATGAAATTAAGAAGATCACAGTTAGACACACTATGTTATGAACTTTTTTGTAAATAATTCCACAGTTATTTTATAGCAATAAAATAACTACCTGGCAGCCTCCATCTCCTCCTCTTTCTCCTGCAGTCTGCGCTCAATGTCTGCTTTGGCTTGAGAAAGCTCCAGCTGCAGCCGAAGTACTTTAGTCTCCTCAGCCTGCAAAGTTAAATCTAGGATTAGAGATGTGTTTCCAGTTTGCATTTTAACATGGCTGTTGTTCTCATTCAGTTCTTAAAAGGATTTACTTATAGAAATGATATACACCAACGCAGGCATTAGTTTTAGAATGGATCCAGTCTCTTCGGGGGCGTGGGTTCGAATCCCACCGCTGCCAACATGTGGATTTTAAATTCAAGTTTTTCTAGGCATAACCTTGCTTGTTAGCATATACACACAACAAACCGACTTAACTTCCATATGAGTTCCATCATAGAAAATGTGACCTCAATTGGGTGAAATGGACCACAAGTGGAAGGCATTAATGCTGGTGCCAAACATGTTTTAAGAGCCACTCACTCAGATTCAAGCTAGATTTGAAGTAAAACCTTGATTTCCTGTTACTCTGGATAATTGAAGACTTTTACAGACATTTGTGCAGCTAAGTGTGTGTGTGTGTGTGAGTGAGAGAGATTTATACGTGTTTGTACTGGATCAGTGTCCATCATTGGGTCAAAGTATGGAGGGACGTCTGGCTTCTGTCTCTGTACAGTATAACACACTGCTTTGGGCAGTAGAGCTCCAGCTCCTCAGACAGCATTTTCATTCACAAGCTCTTGTTCCTTTGACTCCTTTTCTACTCCAGTATGATGTTTCTCCCCATGCTCTTGCAGGGAAGAATGGAGAATCTAACTCGTCTATTATCCTCTCCAAAACCCCGCCAAGTCATAGAAATGACTACACTGACGCAAGCGTTAGCACTTTCACCTGCTGCAGGTAGCGTGGCTGAGCGTGGGTTCGAATTCCACCGCTGTCAGCATATGAAATTTGAATTCGGGCATTTTAAGCACAACCTTGCTTGTTCCCATATACACACAGTTCAAATTATCAACATTATAATCTCTGAGCACCTGATAGTAACACCCATCTTGCCACAACTGGTGGCGTTAATACTGGTGTGCATGGGGTCGAATGCGTTTTAAGAGCTGCTCTAAACACATCATAGTGCATTTGCACTGAGAACTGATAATGTCAACTAACCCCGAAAAGACTAAAATAATGATATTGGGATCTGCTCCAAGAGTCCACTAAGTGCATGCAGAGCACTAATAATTAAAATTCAAAAAGAGCCATTAAATTCCATGCCCACCTAAAAAATAGTGATACAGAGACCCTCCATCATAAAGCCCTAAGATACCAAGAGCTAACCCCAGAGAGAAGCCGCTTCAACCAGCTGGTCTCAGAGCTTGACCCACAAAACCCCAGATAGACTAAATAAAATTATTAAAACACAAAAAGAAAAATATCTAAAACACTGGACAGAAACAACAGCTCAAAAAAGTAAACTAGAATGTTATCTGTCCCTAAACACAGAACATAAATTGGCAGAATACCTGAGCACAGTGACCGACCCTAAACTAACAATAGTCCTGACCATGTACAGACTGGGTGATCACAACCTTGCCATAGAGAAGGGCAGGCACAGACAGACCTGGCTACCAAGAGAAGACAGACTGTGCCCCCACTGCACAAAAAAATGAAGTGTGCCCCCACTGCACACATCCTCTCCAAAAGTCTGCGAAGAAAATAATGAAAGAAATGATTACATCGATAGAAGCGTTAACTTTTTTTTTTTTTTTAAGTCCGAGCAGTCTAAGGCGCTGGGTTAAGACTTCAGTTTCTTCGGGGGTATGGGTTCGAATCCCACCGCTGCCAACATGTGGATTCCGAATTCTGGGCTTTCAAATCACAACCTTGCTTGTTCGCATATACACACAATAGTCCGACTAAAACGGGTCAAACGCGTTTTAAGAGCCGCTCAATCAGATTCGAAGGAGATCTAAGCACAACCCAACGCATTTGCAATGTGAAAAGCATTGAGTCCTGAGTCCAACACTCACCGTTGTTGCCAGGTTCGTGATTTTAACACAGAAATCGAGCTTCTTTTGAACTGCTTCTTTTAAGCTGAACGTGGTAGCGTGGCCGAGCGGTCTAAGGCGCTGGATTTAGGCTCCAGTCTCTCCGGAGGCGTGGGTTCGAATCCCACCGCTGCCATTTCAGGTTTTGAGATGTATGCATTAAATTTAGTGTTAGTGAAGGAATGTAATTCTGATTATTTGGGAAAGACGTGTGAAAAAAGCACATACAGTATTTACTATCGGTTCACAATACAGCAATCAGACAAACAAAGATGCGTCAATATCAATATAACATGCACTTATTTGCCCCAGCATAGTGGTTTAAATTTCATACAAAAATTGTGAAACCATGAATTTTTATCAATAATTTTGATCAATGAATATATAGAAGTATTAAAATTCACTTTAAAATGCATCTTTTACACCTTCAGCAACAGACTCAATTGGCTCCACTGTAGCAAGGAATGGTACAGGAGCCAGAGGTGTTTCTAGAGTTTGATCACTACTGGGGCACAGGCCCAAGACCCAAGGATTTTACAAAACTACTTCAAAATTTCTAGGGGGTCTGGGGGCATGTCCTCCCTGGAAAAAATCCTTTGCAAAAATAGCAAAGCATTCAATTCTGGTGATTGGGAGTGGTATTTATTTATTTATTTTCTTTCCTTAATCATATTATGTAACAAACATTAATGTAAACCTGCTTTAACATTTTTACCATATCTGGTTAATGTGTTGAGTTTATGAATTTGATCATATGAAAGTTTTATAAATGCAAATCCTAAGAAATATATAAAGCAATATAATTTGCTTTATTCAGGATTCCTGAGCGTTCTGAATTGTTGTTGCAGTATTCCTCTTTTTGTGCTAGGGGTAGCGTGGCCGAGCGGTCTAAGGCGCTGGATTTAGGCTCCAGTCTCTTCGGGGGCGTGGGTTCGAATCCCACCGCTGCCAGCATTTTATCCTGTTATAGATAATGCGGACTCTTCACGTTGGTGTAATGACCTGACGTACACTACCGACAGCCACGGCTGAGCTATTAGCCGTAGGGGATGTAGCTCAGTGGAAGAGCGCATGCTTTGCATGTATGAGGTCCTGGGTTCAAACCCCAGCATCTCTAATAGCTGTCTTTATAGCATTGAAACACAGTGTAAAACACATCACTGTGCCATTAGCTGTAGGGGATGTAACCCAGCGGGAGAGCGCATGCCTGATCCCTGTCTGAATTGTCTTTCTTTATCCTTTATGCTGACATTCTCGGTGGCTGAAAAGTTAATCAATACTTTTGTGTTTACCCGCATGGATTATTGTAAGGCTTTGCTGGCTAGAGTGTCAAAGGCTACCCTAAGTAAGTTACAGTTGGTACAAAACTCTGCTGCTAGAATCCTGACTAGGACCAGTGCAAGGGATCACATCACACCTATTCTGGAAGCCTTGCACTGGCTTCCTGTTAGGTTTCATATTGATTTTAAAATTCTGATGCTCACTTATAAGGCCTTGAATGGTTTGGCTCCTCGATATTTGTCTGAGCTCTTAACCCCCTACACACCAGCATGTGATCTCCACTCTTCTGAAGCTGGTCTTTTAACTGTTCCATCAACCCATCTAAGAACTATGGGTGATAGGACTTTCTCTTCATCGGCTCCAAAACTGTGGAGTTTACTGAAACTAAAGGTCGGAGGTTTGAGGTTTATTGACAAACGCCCACGTGGTAGCGTGGCCGAGCGGTCTAAGGCGCTGGATTAAGGCTCCAGTCTCTTCGGAGGCGTGGGTTCGAATCCCACCGCTGCCATTTGCTTATTGTATTTTATTATAGGTAACTTTATTGGGGCTGTAGTTTAGAAATATTTACAGCGAGTGTAGTAGATGGGCGATTAGCTCTGACAAAGATGACCTCTTTCTCTCGCACACACACACATTTTAATATTTTCATGTCAGTTTCCGAGTTTATAAATCCCAATTTATATGTCACTTTTAATGTAAGACCGTTTCAGTAAGGAGGTTCAACCAACTCTGAGTCTAAACTTGAACTCTGAGTTGACTCACTCTGAGATGGGAAACTCGGAGTTTTCGGTTACAGAACAGCTGAAATGAGTTAGTTCAGTCAACTCTAAGTAGGTTGACTCTGAGTTAAGCGCGTGCACCACGACTATAAAAAGCCATGATCAATAGAGTGCAGATATTATGAGTCACCATGGCAACAGCACCCGGTCTCCATATTTCTCCCCAGCCGAACCGGATGTGCTTCTGCAAGCGTGTGGCGAGTATGAGCACATATTTCTGAAAAAAATACTGTAATTTAATTTTCACTTGAAAAAGTAAGGGATTACTCTTAATGTTTCTGTAATGTAATGGAAGTAACTTGTGATGCAATTACATTAAATACAGAATTTTATTTACGAATTAAAAGTGCAGTTTTGTGTCCCTTGTGTTGTGGTTGAGGTTGATATGGGATTTATAAAGCAATTAGTAATAAATAATCCAATACTTTTTAGGGAGAGTAATTATCACATTAATCTACTTTTTTTTAGAGTAACTTACCCAACACTGCTGTAATAATATCAGAAGTGAAACTGGAAGAACACTACATTATTGAACCTAATTTTAATTTTAGTCCTCTCCCGACGTAAATGTAACTCCCTGAGAATTAATGCAGCCTCCTCATCTACAGGATCCTCTACAAAAGGACATGCCATGTTCACTTTTTAGACAGTCTGCAAGACGGAAATATGTGCAATGAATGAATGTACCAAAAGAATGAATGAGGTATTTAAATACCGCTTCCACTTTAAAAAAGGGGAGGAGACCGAAAGAGACTCCGGGTTTAACGAAGAAAACCTGCTCCCGACCAGGTTAGGTTCACAGAGTAAGTTGCCACGGTAACTGACTCAGAGTACAGGTTACCTCTCTTTCAGAAACTGGCTTGACCTACCCTGCTTTCTCGGGTTTGAGATCCCTCCGTTTCTGAAACGGAAAACCCAGAATTTCCCACATTTCAGGGTTAACATACTCAGAGTTTTCACTTAACCACCTTTCTGAAACGGCCCCCGGTGACTTACGTTAAAGTGTCGAAATTTCAAAACTTACTTTGGCCAGTCAGTACATACCAAAAGCAGTTACCATGAAACCATGGTGTCTACAGGTATCCAATATGCTCAGCACCAATGCATACCCAACTAACTAGCCCCCTAAATGAACAAATCACTTCAAATAGCTTTAACTGATGATGACTAAATCACATAGTGGCATAATGCTAAATTAGAAGAGATAAGCAAGCACTCCTTTAACAGTTAACAAGCTAACGTTATTGATCAAATCTGTGCCAAGTAAATTAGATCTGGAAAAATGGGATGTCCTCATTCAATTAAACACAAATTCATATACTACTCATTAACACGATAAGCGTTAGCCTGGTAGTTACCTCTCCTCAGCTATAATGTCGTATTATGAATGATCGTCTGACTGCAAGTCGAGCTTTCCACATGGAAAAGTGAAGGGAGGAGGAGCACAGTGAGGGGGCGGGGCGTATGATTGAAGAGGATGCTGGCATTACAGTCAGCCTTCAAGTTTTAAATCATTCAAATGATGTAAATGATAACGTTCAATGAATAGGAAAACCTATGTTCAAACTTTATTCTACTGCAAATATTATTCTTTTGCTGCCGCTGCTGTAATATATAAATAAATAAAGTGATCTATCTATCTATCTATCTATC
>CM075014.1:8034048-8078964 GCA_037576675.1 Pangasius sanitwongsei | reverse complement strand
ATCTATCTATCTATCTATCTATCGTATGAACGTTTTATTAATGCGAATCCTAAGGACTTGAAATTAAAAGCAATTTAATTTGCTTTATGCAGAATTCCTGATTTCTCTCTGTCGGTAGCGTGGCCGAGCGGTCTAAGGCGCTGGCTTTAAGTCTCAGCGGCTGAAAGCGCGGGTTTGAATCTGTTACAAATAATGACTTATAAACTCTCATTCACAAACAAAGCTGCAACCTCAAGTGAAACTGATTTCAGTGCCAAGACTCAAAAGTTGTCTAAGACATGAGGTCCTGTGTTCAAACACCAGCATCTCCAAACATGGTCCTTAGAATAGCAAAAAAACAGTGCATGCCCCTGCTTGCTGATCAATTGGCATTTTGGTTTGGTACAAATACTAAATACTCAGAGGTATCGAATAGATGTAATGACAGTTGCTCATTCATACACAAGGTACTGAGCACCATGGTACACACATAGGGGTGTAATGACCTGACAACTTACACAGATTAGCCATAACATTAAAATCACTGATGGATGAAGTGAGTAACAGTGATAATTTCATTACAATGGCCCCTGTCAAGGGGTGGGATATGTTAGGCAGCAAGAGAACAGTCAGTTCTCAAAGTTGATGAGTTGGAAGCAGGAAAAATGGGCAAGCATAAGAATCTGAGCGACTTTAACAAGGGCCAAATTGTGATGGCTAGACGACTGGGTCAGCGCATCTCCAAAACGGCAGGTCTCATGGGTTGTCCCTAGCATGCAGTGGTTAGCACCTATCAAAAGTGGTCCAAGCAAGGACAACCAGTGAACTAGCAACAGGGTCATGGGCGCCCAAGGCTCATTGATGCGCATGGGCAGTGAAGGCTAGCCTGTCTGGTCCACTCCCACAGAAGAGCTACTGTAGCACAAATTGCTGAAAAAGTTAATGCTGGCTATGATAGAAAGGTGTCAGAACACGGCTGCGTAGCAGCAGACTGGTCAGAGTGCCCATGCTGACCCCAGTCCACCACCAAAAGCACGTACAATGGGCACATAAGCACCAGAACTGGACCATGGAGCAATGGAAGAAGGTGGCCTGGTCTGATGAATCATGCATTCTTTTACATCATGTGGCCTCTTTCAGCAGTATAATGTGCCCTGCCTCACTGCAAAAATTGTTCAGGAATGGTTTGAGGAACATGACAAAGAGTTCAAGGTGTTGACTTGGCCTCCAATGTACCCAGGTCTCAATCTGATCGAGCATCTGTGGGATGTGCTGGACAAACAAGTCCGATCCATGGAGGCCCCACCTCCCCCCTTCAGAAGTTGTGTCAGAGCTGTTTCGGCGGCACAAAGGGGACCTACACAATATTAGGCAGGTGGGTTTAATGTTAAGGCTGATCAATGTATGTCAAAGCATTAAGTTTAAGGCAATGATAAAGGCTGCGGATTGTATCTAACCGAGTGGTCTAAGGTGCTGGATTAAGATTAAGGTTAATGTGAGATTAGAATCTAGAGCTTCAAAAGCTTGCTTACATGAACCTGTTATACCACCTCATACTTCAAAAGTGGTTTGAGATGTCAGATAATGATGCTTCTTCAAGACATGCTTGACCCTGTTCAAAGCTGTCTTCATAACTCTTCATGAGCTCTTTACAAAATCCAAACGTGAATGAACTGAATTTTAGAATTACATGCACTATCTAACTCATAATGCTGTTGCCTTGTACCTTGTAAAAGTACTGAGTGTAAAACTATCATGCGTCCTATTATTTTTATAAAGGCCACCTCTGATTATTTTTCCACTGCGTACCTCTAATGCTGCCTCAGACTCCTCCAGTGAAGCCTGCAGTTCTTCTTTTTCCATCTCAATCTTCTTTTTCATTTTCTGGAGCTCATGAACACTCTTCCCCCCATCCGAAAGTTGGTCAGTGAGATCAGCAATTTCTTCTGAAATAACATTATTGTTTAGAGTTACACAACAGACTTTAGATGTAGTGCCATAAATCTGCAGGGTGGATGATAACCAACTATGGCAGTGTTTGTGTGAAAACATGGTTTGTACACCATACACCACTGCCTGAAGAATCCTATTGAGTCAGCATGTTTCCCATACTGAATACATTCTGCACAACTAATTATAGCTTTCTCTTATAACCCCAATCATAAAAAGGAAAGATTAAATTTGGCATTGTGTGGTCTTAATCCCTCATAATACCAGTGTAGTTACACAGTAATTAATGTACGTGTGGGTTAAGTGAGTCATGTTTGCATTGATTTGGGCTGTCACACTGCATAAGAGACAATTTACATAAGACAACTTTCAGCTGACTGACTGTAATTAAATTAAAATGAACAAATGCAGTGTACACATGAAACATGACACTTTGGCAAATATCATGTGCTACATGTGTTGACATTAAGGTAATTTAAACATAAGGTATATGTTACCTTGGAAGGCCTTGTTCTCCCTGCGTAGAGCTTCGTTCTGCTCCACAGACTCCTCATAGGCTGTTTTGAGCTTGAAGAGCTCGGCGGCATGCTGTCTGCTCTCTTTCTGACAGCTTTCCACCTCAGCCAGCAGCTCCTCACACTTCTGCCTCCAGTCTCCCAGCTGCTTGTCCAGCATTCTCTGCTTCTTATCCAGCACTGCCGCTGCATTGTTGGCCTGTGGTATTATAATGCAAAACATATAGTCAAATATTAAAGATAAATATTTTTTAAGGGGTGTAACAATACACTCCGGTCATCATTCGATTTGATTCATGATACTGACTTCACGATTCGATTCAGTTCGTTTTGCAGGATATTTTTTAACAAAATTTGAATGGAGAAAAATTATGACTGAAAAGACTCCTTTTTTATTTCTGAATCATAAACTATGCAAAACAATGTGCATTTGCAAGTTGATGTGGTAACGTTTTATGTGAGGAGATGTTTATTTATAATTTGTGACAGGAGTCTTCTGTATCAGTGCTTTGTAACTTCTCTGCAAGTGATAGTCCTCCTAGCTACAGATTATTTTGTGCCCACAGCAGCAGTCAAAACAAGCGTAGGCTACTAAATATACAGGGAATAAAGCACTTTGTGGAGTAGGGAACAAGCCTAGGATTAGGCTTAAGAAAACAAAGTGAGAGAGGGTGACATTCAACCAAATGTATCAGTTTCGCCATTGCTGACAATGGCCTTCAGTACAAAATCGCCTAAAAAATTTAAGTGCAGCAGAAAATAAAACATGTAGAAAGAGTTGAAACAAAGCAAAGGGAATATGAGAGTGAACATCAGTGTGGATTTTAATTATTAAAGATACTCGGGAGATTTGAGATTGTATTTGCTTCACTCTTCTTCCATCTTGTCTTACCATAACAGTGTGTTAGCATGTGAAGAGATGTCTGGATGGATGGAATGAGACTGAAGAAAAGAGGAGTGACTCCTTACAGCTTACATCACTTAAAGCTGCTTTAATAGTAATTGCAAGTGTATTCTCAGGAGGACACTGTTTTACAAATCAGCAATGCTTTTAGAGCCAAAAAAGCAATAATGTAAAGCTCACTATCTAAGAAAAGCATATCAGCATTTACATCACATTTGAGATTAAGGTTGGAGAAATGTTCCTTTACCTTTTCCAGGTCCAAACAGAGCTCCTCCACCTCCGTCTGCAGCCTCTGCTTGGTTTTTTCCAGGCTGGAGCACTTGGCCTGCGTGGCCTCTACAGCTTCCTCAGCCTCCTGCAGCCGAGACTGCAGCTTTTTCCTGCAGGCACACAACAGCAGTACATCCAGTTTCAATATTTAGCAATGATGTCCAAATTTCTGAAAAAAGTATTTGTATTCATTTCTTTAAATTCATACTGTTAGAAGTGTCTAACAAAAGCTCAGGCCTGTATCTGGTTTGACTAGCTCCAAAGGAGCATTTGCTTTTTTGTAAAACTGGATTAAGTTTATTGTATTCACCTCCTGTCATGACATGCTACTGTTTATGACCACGATAAACTTTGTTCTGTATAATCTGGGATCATTCATTTTAACTGTAATGTTCTGTTTGGGGAGCCTACAGACATGTGTGTGAGTACAGGTGCAAGCGTAACTGCGAAGTGGAGGAAACATGCTTTTATTTCACCTTTGTACTAACAGACATTACTGTCCCAGCATTATGCACACAACAGGGTGTGCTGTTATAGAAAACTAATTCATGACAGGGCAGTGTGATGTGGCCTGACAGGAGGCAAACTTACAGTTACCACATGGTAGGTGTTTACTTTCCTTTCACTATACATCCTGAAGTGTTTTCTTTCTCTTATACCACAGCAAGTTGCCAACAGAAATACATTTTTATTTATTAAAGAACTTTTTATAGTTAAATTAAGTGGTTAATGTTGAATATCCGCAAGCCAAGTTAGTTCCTGTTATCACTTATGTTAGAGAAGCTTTAAACAGTTGTTCCTTCACCAACTTTTTTTTTTCCTCTTTACAAAAAAACAGCTTGTCACATTACTGAGAAACTGCAAAGCCCTCTGTCTTGAAGACTTTCTCCATGTTGGAAAACATGGAATCTCCTTCCAAAAAAATGCTAAATAAACATCTCATTACAGAAATCTTCACCATAATCTAACTATTAGTAACATTAAACATAACTATTACACACATTATTTAAATCAGTTTATGTGGTGCGTCCACTGCACATCCTCAGCGTCCCTGTGTAAGTTGTTACCATAGAAACGATCATTAGAATGAGCAAATTAATCACACCTTCTGACCAATCAGACAGAATTCAACGGTGCTATGGTATAATAAAAATTTCAACATGGGTAATTCTGACATAAAATAAACATAAGTCTTAAAACATGTGTAGCATCATACAGGATGTGTATTTGTAGTGTGTGTATTTGTGGGACATGTACTTGGCCTCCTCTAGCTCATCACTGTGTTGGATAGAGTCGGCCTCGTGGCGGCTCCTCCAGTGTGTGACGTCACTATTAAGCTTGGAGACAAGGCGCTGCAGCTCCAGTTTGCTCTCCTGTTCCTCCTCCAGCTGCTCCTTCAGTGACTCATTCTCCTGTCGCACTGCTGCCAAACTGCTGCTCAGTGTCGCTTTAGTCTGTCCACACACACACACACACACACACACAAAAACCAACACAAATGCATTTCTGTACACAATACCTAAACATGTGTGTATGTTTTTGCATTGGTACATTGTCCAATAAGCTATTTTCATATTACAGTATTAGGGTTTATATATTGAGTTATTATTTAAACTTTGTCATCAATTCAACAGAAAATGCAATTTTATCATTAATCAAAATTATGTATATGACAAGTAATCTCCAGCCAAAATGTCACAATCCTGACAGGCCTATTTAAAATTATTTTCCCCATGTGTATGTGTATAAAGCTACAGCCAGAAATCAGGAGACACAGCAAAAAAAACTGCAGTTTGATGGAAGATTACAGAATTTTTTTTAAAAATAATTGGCACTAATGAATTGTGCATAGTATAACCAGAAACATTATTCACAAGCAGACATTTCTTTAAACATGTGCATGTCTGAGCTCATTGCATGTTCAAAATTATTTATTTTAATATTAAAAATAATGGGATCATATTCAGATGAGATCAGTTTCTATCTAAGTAAAAGAACACACCTTGACCTCTTCATCACACTGTTTCTTGAGCTCCTCGTGCTGTACCATCAGCAGGCTTTTAGAGCGGCTTATCTGGCTGAGTTTTGTCTCTGTCTCCTCCATCTGCCTGCTCAGCTCATTATTGTCAGCTACAGGACAGGAGTGAACAAAAAGATCTTGTTACTGACTCATATCTGAAGAAAATCTTAAAAAAAAAACATTTGTTGTTAAATGCAGCATAGGATCACTGTATGTACATTTACCTAGATAAGATTTTATTGGAAAAAAAAACATTTGTAACACAAATATTCTTGCTAAACTTTTAGATTAGTCTAGTTAGTCTAGATCAAGTTTTTTACCCAAATGTATGTTTTTCCCCACATTATCTCTCCTACAGTACCTGTCAGTCTGTTCTTGGCCACAGTGATCTCAGTGAGAGCTTTCTGCAGGTCTTCATTCCTCGAGTTGGCTTCAGACAGCAAGTCATCCAACTTCTTCAGCTGCGTGTCAGTGGACGCCTGGTATTACACATGATCGTAAAGCTCAATGTTAGCTTTGATCAAAATGCCTGGAATTCCCTCAGCTGCCTCGCCGGGGATGCCTGAGCTGCTCATGGCACACTGAGTTAATGAGAGGCTGAAGCTGAGATCACACAGAGAACCCTGCTGACCGCCATCACCACGCTGACCTCTACAGCACGTCTGTCATAGATAACAGCTCAAACTGCAGCTTTGTATTATGTTACAAAGCATGGAGAGACATGAGTGATTTTGAAACCAGAATTGTTATGGAAATGAGATTTTAGGTGGTAGAAAAAAAACGATGTCCTTAGGATTGGTTTGGATTTTTTTTTTGTGATTAAATAATTAGCTGCAGATAATATAAACTATCCATGACTTGTAATTTTACATTAATCATTCACAACACAAACAGGCAAAAGATAAGAGCATACCAAATTGGGGAAAAAAGTAAGAATATACTGTATAAACTGGGTGGATTATTTACGGCATTTGTTAATGAGATAGTTAATTAAGTTTGTATGGGACAATGCAAAATCTCTTAACCATGCACATATTGTAACTGGTTTAACTTTATTAATCATAGTACTCCGAACTTTACTAATCAGTTATTAATTCTATAGCATTGTTACAGAGTAACAACCTTTGTCGTGACATTTATAATAGTGGATTAATCCAGTTGTTTAAAGTAACTTTTTAGCAGCAGTTAAACAGTAAAAAGTGAACGTTTTTGAGATTGAGTAAAAAAGAACTGTCATAATTTCATAAATACAAGCTGGGGTTCTTTAGGAGTTCCAGTTAAATCAGACGCTAGCATTAATAATACATAGTGTCCTTGAAACATTGTTATGTTATCTATTCCTATCTATACAGACATGATGTCCATAAAAATGAATTTTAGAATGAATGTTAATGTAAACTGCAAGATTTTTCCACAGAGGTATCTAGAGATGTCACAAATTTTCCACTAATCAACTGTAAACATCGCATTTTTTTTGGTGCATGGTGCAAATTAAAATTTTAAGTAAAATGTAGATAATAATGTACTGTCACTAATTGCTGTTGGTATTTTTAATGATAGGATAGGGTTTTGAACATTTCTTTAAGCCATTTTTTGACATGCTGATCCCACACTTCCTATGTTGTATCATGGTGAGTAGAGCTACTCCTCATCCTCATTCTACCATATGTACAATCCTGCTACTTTTAGAGCATTTACAGCCCAGAAAAGCCCAGATACAGTATGAGATCCTTGTTTTATAGGTGTTCTGAGTTTCTGACCTTGGCCTTTTGCATGGTGTCTAGTGAAGCTGCCAGGTCATCCACCTCCAGCAGCAGGTTTTGTTTCTCCTTCTCTAGTTTGGCACGAGTCCTCTGCAGGCCCTCACACTGCTCGCTCAGCTCAGCCAGTGTGTCTCCGTGCCTCTTCCTCAGAGCCACCGCCATCGTTTCGGCCTGAGCCGAGGACTCCTCCAGTTCACGCCTCAGTCTCTGCAGCTCCACCTCACGCTTCTTATTCATTTCCATCTACAGCAGATAAAGTGAGTGATAAAGTCAGCATGCAAGTTAGTAAGTATTGTTTCAAAATACAACTTATTTCCTCAATTATTGCATTAGCGATGAGTGCACCTGAGAGGCTGTGACACCTCCTGCCTCCTCCAGCCGGTCTGTCAGATCATCTAGTTCTCGAGTCAGGTCAGCACGCTGCTTTTCTACCTGAGAGTGCGGACGTACATTCAGTGAGCGAATACAAACCTCATGATAAAACATGATACACACATGCGCACGCACACTTTAAATTTAAACACATTAGTTTTGTTTTGTATACAATATCACTGCTCTAAAGATCTTATGTGTGTGTCCCAGACAGTATATCTTAAACACCTAAGAGATCTTCAGAGACACTGTGGGTGTATGTGTGTGTGTGTGTGTGTGTGAGAAAGAGAGAGCGAGAGAAAGAAGGGGTTATGCTTATAGAGATGATCCGCAGCATAAGTGCTCCTCGCAGAGTTGTGTGCTTACTCACAGATTAAGTGCTCATCTTAACATGTGAAATGCCGTGTTTTCCCATTACTCTGCTATAGCATGTGAAGAGTGAGGGAGAAAATCAGACCGACAACATGGTAAGATACTACACACAAATTAGTCATCTATAAGCATGCCAATATTGAGCCTTTATAACACATTGATAAGCACTGCATGAATGTTTTATAAAGCAATACTGGAGGATTTGTCAAAATCCATGAGACATCATAAAAATATCTGTTTTATTGGAAGTTACAATTTTACCTTTCTAACAGCACATGCATTAAGTATTGAGAAATCTTCGATGAAATGTTCACTGTTCATTGGTCATGCTATCTTTTCGTGTGCTGTAGTAATTGTATTTACAATCAATTGAGGGGCACGCAATTGAGTTCTCTTCATGTGAAGTACTGTTGTATATATATGAATGTGATTGGAAAAAAATTGAACAACATGCAAGATAAGGATTAAAAAGTAATGTCAAAATAAATAATAAGTAATGTAATGTCAAATCTGTCAATGCATGCAGATAACTGAGGGTTGTTCTCTCTTCTCATTTTCATGTAAAAACAAAGTCATAAAAATGTCTAATGAAACCTCACAGGTTTTGACATACACCTTTCAGAAATTGCTTTGTAAAAGATTTATTCAATGACTGTGAAAGTGTTACAAAGGCCCTAGGTAGGCGTCCTTCAAATAAAGTGTTACCAAGTAGACCTATATCAGTATTTACTTGAATTTAAGCAATGGACGTAATTTTGCATAAATGTCTGGAACTGTATATATACACCATGTGTCTGTAAAAACAAGAGCAATCAGGATAAGCAGGAATTATGAGACCATCATTAATATTCATTTTAGCTGAGATATTGAAAATCTGAAACTTAAAATTAGCTTTACGTTGTAGTAGTGATAAGCAGAAAATATGCCACACTAAATAGGGAAGGCTTAATTGTGTTTTTTTAACCATTGCCTAATCTTATTAGTGAAAAACTATCAGCAGGGAATTAAGAAGTAAATGCTGAATTATGTAGTGTTAAACTAAATTCTAGTACATTGTGGCATTTTTTCATATAAATCCATTGTTTTCCTTTGTACTTCCATCAAGAATGTGCTGGAATTGTGTCCAATCACAACTATCTTCCATACTCTGAGGTGTGATTATCATCTGCTAAGCCTTGCCCCCATGATTACTGTTGCTATGGTATACAATATTGTTCTATAGCATTGCTGTAAGATTTGGCACAAAATCTTCTCAAATCAAATCAAAGCACAGATATCAAAGCCCATATAAAGATTTCCAGATCATAAGAAAATGCTACAATTAAAAAGCATAAATCAGTTTTATCCCTCGGAGACAGACGATCACTAATTGAACAAAAAGTTCAAAAAGTTTGTTCTGTTATACATAAAAGAATATTTTTGCACTGACAGCACCCTCTCGTCCGTTTCCAGCTGTTTAACAGCCATTATAAATGTGAGTTGAACTGTGTCAAATAACAGAGAATAATGGCTATTAGTTTATTGTAGCACTCAAAAGGAGACTGATAAGATTGCTTGGTCCTGCTAGTGTGGAGCTTTAGCAATAAACTAGAAGAATGGTGGCTGGTCTGTGACCTGGATGACCTTTTGGTTCTTAAACTGATGGTGATAAAGTGAAAACAGTCTGGGTGAGTTTCATTTGACACCAAGGAGGGTATTCATTTTGCAAGCCTGGGCAAGATCTACGACATGGCCTTTGACCTCTAGAAGGATCATGCGGTGCCCCCTTCACTGGCACTGGTAGAACACTTTTCCAGTGCTTCAATACGTCAACACTAGCTTCAGTTTACTCACCTGTCAATCAATCTCTCATTCATCATCTAGTACAGGTCAAGAAGACCATGATATACTTTAACCCAAGTTAAAGAATCAGTAAGTGCGTTTAGTTTCATAAGCCTATGTACAGTATGGATTGATATTGGTTTATGTTTTGTCTGGAAAAGAAACTTCAATGCAGATTATCTCTGGACTTTAACAACGTCGGACTCTGTCGATTCTATCAGTAAAGAGAAAGATGAGAACAATGGCAGGACTGTGTGTGTCTGCTATGTGCAAGAGAATGAGAAGGGGTCTGCGGAGGCGCAGGTAGGCACACAGAGATAAAGGTGTACATGTCTGTGCATGATTCTTCACACTCCACTCTGGCTTAGGCTCAGTGAATAGAAGAACTGTGCTCCATTAAGAATGCCACCCAGTGTGGAGACGGAGCCCAGAGGCATGTCATCAAGCGCCTGTTGCAGACAGCATGTCCCGCTTGCATCATAGAAAATATTTCTTTATCAGCTTTCTCTTTACAGTACTGTGCAGAACTGTAGGTACATGTAAGAAATGCTTTTGGAAGTGAGTAAAAACCAAACATTTTTACCACAAAGTGCAGTAAAAATTGAAACACTGTATTATAATGTGTATATGTATATGTGTATAATGTATATATATATATATATATATATATATATATATGGTTTAAATATCTAACATTGGCCATTTCCTACTGATACACTATTGTAAGAAGCCATAAAATGCACAGCACTGTAGCTTAAAACAATACTACATGAAATTTAAATAATGACATTTTTTTCTTGCACTAGAAGGAAAATGATCAAGACAAGTTTTGAAATTGGTTTATAAATGATATGAGTGGAATGACCATTCTACCAGCTATAGATACCTTTAAAACTAAAATGATCTGTAGTTAATTGCGACTATGTATAAATCTGTACTGGTATCCTTCCTGACATCACTGACACCAACAAACTCATTCTCAGGTAAAAACTGTAGCATTTTATAGAATTTTTATTATATACATACATATATTAATTTTAACCAAAAGATTATGAAACGGATAAATCATGAAGTCATCCTTCATCATTCCTTTTGCTAAGCTCCAACATGGCTTGGGCTTGAGTATCAATCAGAAAGCTCTTGGGGAGATTTTGATGGACAAGGTTGCACTGTCCTGATTCAAAACATTTGGCTTTATTATTCCAAGTGCAAATCATTTGGGCTAAACCACAGGAGCACTCCCCGCCCTCTCCCTCCTCACCGGGACGCCGACACATGCTCACGACCCCTAAGTACGAGCCCAGGCCAAACTCATGGTAGATTACCACACCTGTCCTCAGTAAGCAGCCTCAGGTCTGCTAAGGATTAGGAGCTTTAGACAGCAGAGGTGTGTTTAGTGTTAAATATGTAATACTTACTCTTGTTTTACTTTTTTTATTTTAATAGTATGCAGCTTTGTTGGAACAGCTCATGATGTGATGTACTTGCATGTATGTTCTTTATAAACGCTAGTACACCCTTTCAGTCACTCATAGACGATCTGAACAAGACTTTTATCATCAAACAAAAAAAACATTAAGTTCCTAAAGTATCAAAAAGGAGCTTGCTAAAAATTAAAATCATTACTATGAACAGAATATAAAGAGCTAAATGAGAAAGTCAGATGTGAGATATAAATTCCCAAGTATGTACATTTTATTGCAGAATTAACGCAGTTACCTTCACTCTCATGGCTCTCTCTGCCTCCAGTTCTTCCTCCAGTTCCTCAATGCGGGCCTGCAGATCGAAGAACAGGACAGATGAAGTCTATCTAGTCAGATGCCGAAGTTCGATTTCACACCATCAAAAAAGACAATCAATCAGTGCCACGAGACAGTGTAATCTGACACACACTGTTCTAATTTGTGCTCACACTCCATCTGCTTCATCTTATTCGCGTTTAGAATAAAAGTCTGGTAGGAAACTATTCTCTGTTCCCAGCACAAATGTTTAGTCTATCAGCTTTGCCAATGCAATTGCAGTGTATTGTCCTTTAAAGTATGCTGAAGGGGTTGCCATATAAAGAGAAGTATTGCGGTAAAGAACTCTTTTAGTCCTGCATACCGGTGGCTTTTAACACAGGGTGCAATTTAGTGCAGGAATTTGTTTGCCCACTGTTTTTATCTGTAGAATGCCTCGAAGACGGTATCTGCTCCTCACAGGTCATCATATTATACTAACACTGTATTTCTATTAATTCTGCCGTGTGATGATGAAAAACAACTTCCTGATTTAAAAAACTCATTGCTTTCTTTTATTCTAAGGAAAAAAAAGCTTTCGGTTCATGTCCATTCTAATTGTGTCCAGTTGTAAGATAAGGGCGCTAATCAGTGCAATCATGCAGTGTGCAACCACAAAGAAACCCAGACCACATGAGACCTGCTGCAGTTTTTTGTGAAAATATCACACAAGGTCAAGTCCTTAAAGCACCCTTCATTTGAACAGCACTGGATTTTCACCCCTATGCACCATTTTATCTGGTACCTCTTTATCAAAAGTTTAGCTTCTTATCCTGAACCTGAAATGAATGCTGAAACAGATCAATGTGGGAGGTATTCTCAGGTGTAAAACCTGCCCTATGATTAAATTTTATGTGAGAAAGCATATAAATTAATAGCTTTCTTTGTCTTGTGGCAAAAGAATATCCTTTTACTATTTATAGAGGAAGTATCTCTGACAAGTTATATAGCTGGAGGATGTCCCATAATGTACATCCTGAAATACAGTCAGCAACCTGCATGCATGTGCATGCCTATACACACATGTATTCATGTGTGTGTGCAGATCAAACTAAAAACTTAAAATCAAAGCATCCAAACATGCAAGCATGACTCATTTATAACAGTATAACTCAAAACACTAATACCAGAATAGACTGAATTCCCAATCTCTTGAAGCTTATGAAAAGACACACTACAGCAGTGCAAGATCTAACACAGAGCTTGAGCAAATTCACACAAAAATAACTAACGATTAAAAAGCACATGGATAGAATGGGCAGAAACTCACATGCCAGCGCAAAACCTCAGCAGAGAGCACAGCCATGGCCAAGCAGCAGTCAGAGCAAATCAGACCAGCACATACGAATGCCGAGACACTCACACACATATACACACAGGGGCTCAATTCACTGCACTGAAAGAAAACTCCACACCCCCTTTAGACTCCTTAGCAAAACTGCTGCTTCTTGCTGTGCACAAACTGTTCGTCTAAAGAACTTCTGCACAGATTTCATCCACATCACTAGTAAGTTGGAAATTCTGCTCTGATGGTATAAACCCTGTTATTAATCAATTGTCTCAGTCAACATAATTACACTTCCTTCTGGATTCTTATGGTTAACCATCAGCTATAAATTGATAGCATATGTGTCCACGGGACATTCAGTAGTGTAGGCAATTGTATGCTCCACACTGAGATGGGAAAGAAATTCTTAAACTTACAAACAGTTTTGGCAGAGAGGCCAGACTCCGACCTGAACCTCCGACCTATCGCAGGCTTATTAATCTTCCTTTGCTTTGACCTTAGTGTGCATTTTACCCTGGTTGCCTTCAGGAGTACATTTCTGCATGTGCTGCATAGCATCAGGACTCTTGCTCATCTAACTGGCTGATGACAGCATTTTTCTTCAAGTCCGCATGAGAGGAAATTGGACGGAGATTAAAATTTTCTAACATATTTTTGAACAAAGATGTCGACATCTCAAGTGACAGCCTAGATGCTGAAAATTGAAATTCAAGCCATAAACATTGTGTGTTGAAAAATAAGCCGAGATAAGAAACATCAGTGGACGTTTAACGCATAGCCTACAAAAAGGCTCCACCTGAACGGGTCTGATCGGTTGATCCACTAAAATTACACGGTGGTGGGGCTCCTGTCAAACCAGCTTAGCTTTTGTGCCTTGCAGGTCCACCGAAGCTGTGATTAATGGAGAGTTGTCCATAAAGCCTGCATTGTGTTATATAGATAATGCCCTGGCATTGCGTGAAAACACATCTACCTTCACCGACACTTGGATCCTGTTTCAGTTGTACATACACAAAGAGCCTCTATGTTCTGGGCATGGAAAAAAGCTCCTTGATCAGAGAAGTATTGTACTGCACACTTTGTCACTTTCTAGATCTCTATCTTGCCTATCTTGTCCTTCGGTGCAGTTCAGACATAAGGACAGGTGGTAAAACCCAATGAGAAATAATTTGAGAAATAACCTGAAATAACTAACGAAATACTACACTTAGTTAAACACACGGTGAGAGATTATACTTAACTGAACATACAGATAATAGGTCAAAATCTTACTCTGTTGAAAGTGGAAGTATGCGTGTCAAAAATTTACTCCGAAAGTTTAAAAAAAGTCTTTTTTTTTTATTTTAAATGTACTCAAGTATAAAAAATCAAAAAGTCAATGTTTTTCAATCATGAAATTAAGTTAATGTTTTCAAGTGAAAAGGAACTTTTATTACTTACCTAAAAATGATTTTTGTTTTAAAGCAACTACGCCTTTTTGCCTGAAAACATCATTCAATCTCTGTACGTTTGCTACTCATATGCATGACTACTGCTATATAGATTGATAATGAATTAATCAGAAGTAAAAAATATATATATATATATATTGACCATTGGCTAGAATTTTACTTGCTCTCTAGCTATTTTATATTGCTTACTGGAATCAATGCTGGTCACACCTAGCATAAGCAAAGAAAACAGCCTGCCTTAAATATAACCAGTTAATGTTAGCAAAAAACTTGACTAAACAAAGCTTTTCTAATTTGATTGAGTTAACACTTCTAGGGATGCAAAAGAGACTCCTTATTTTATATGAGTATTAGCTTTCTCCAGCACACTGAAACATTTTACTGAGGTAGGACGAGGGACACTCATCCTCAAGTTCCACACTGTAGTGCAGTGGCTTATCTATATTCAGATGCTTGCAGATACCTATAGCATAAACTACATTGTGTAGCATGAGAAGGTCAAAGCAGATGACAAATTGGCATGATTCTTAATAGTTTTTCACAAAAACTGATTTTATGCTAAACTAAAACGATTGGATGTTAAACTGAGCCCATTCAATTGATATATAGTGTAGTCACTGACTAGATGAGAAGAAGAGACCTTTGTCATTTGTAATGAGTACTCTGAAGATAAAAATGGAGGGAGTAAAAAGTAGTATAAATTTGAATAGTAAAGTATAAATACACCAAAATTTACTAATGAAAAACAGCTACTGAAGTATTTTCCACCCCTGTTTAATCTACCTTATTAGAACAACTTCATTACCTTGTCAAGTTTTAGGTATGGCATGTCCATAAATGTATTTACTATGAGGGTGACATCATACCTCAGCAAATAGCACCTAAATCTGTGATCAGTGTTCATTTGTAAGCAACATCCCACGACAATATCAAAATCAAAAAGAAACCGTTGACCTGCTCCATTATGTAGCACTGCAAGGACAGAGAAGGTGTGAAATTCATCAAGAGCATGTCACACATTCATGGTACACAGAATGAGTGACAGAAGTTATACTAACACAGCCACTAAAATTAACTTTCAGCACTTTAATTAAACAAGCAAACATTTTCAGCTGAAACAGACAAAATGACACCTTCAGTTAAAAAAGCAGAACACTTGGCATTTGTCAATTTTTCAAACAACAGCATTTGAAATACTGTATATCACAATACAAATTATTTTAATCATAATGAGAATTGGAAATAGAAAATGTACTGCCACATAGATCCAGGGATCCTAGTTCCATCCTTAGCTCAGGTTCTCTTCTTCTTGTTCCTCCCACCTCCCAAAAACATGTCAGTAGGTGGATTGACTATAATAAATAGCCCCTAGGTAGAAATGATTGTGTGAGTGTGTGTGCATGATGCCCTGTAACGGACTGCCGTCCCATCCAGGGTGTGTTCCCGCCTCACTCACAGTGTTCCCGTGACCCTGACCAGGATAAAACGCTTACAGAAGATGTAATGAAAATAAATGAATGAATATAAAGACTATTGTCTGTTGACATATTCTGCAGCTTGTTGAGGGCTGGCTATTTTGCCTTATTTATCATTATTGTACTGCAGACGTATGGCTGGAAGTTACATTTCAGGGCCAGATTACAGTGAAGGATTAGCATTTGATGTTATTTCCTGTGAAACTATTTCCCTGAGATTTTTATTATGGTGTAGTTTTCAACAAAGTTGTATTCACAAACAAAAATTATACAGTTGCACAAAAAGCAAATAAACTATTTTTATCCAGCAATTTGTTTTTTTAGCCTAATATGTATTGAAATTTAATTTTGAGCCAAGAATTTCCCTTCAGTGCTTCCCTTTTATATTCTTGAAACATAATCTACTACTTACCTTCTGAAAATCTTTGACCTGTCTATTTTCCAAAGACTCTACCACAGTGTGGCTATTTTCATTTTTGTAAAGGGGGATTTAGATCATTATCAGGCCAAACTGTATGTTCTTAGGGATGTTTTTGCCATCTCAGAGCACAGGAGGGGAGCGTTGAGAGGCACAGGCACACAAATCAGAGTTCGGGACCTTAGGAGCGCTGAAAGACTGGAATGCTCCCTCCCCCCCCCCCACACACCTCACCTGCAACTCCTTATTCTTCTTCTGGAGCCCTGCACTCAGTGCCTCCTCGGCCTCCAGCCGGCTGCTGGTGTCACTAATCTCCACATCTCTCCTGACAGGACACAGAAGAGGGGAAGGAAAAGTGAGAGAGGGGGAGAGAGAAGTGTGTGACATGGTTAAATTAGCAGACAGATGTAAAATGGTTTGAGAAACATCATCTTATGTCTCAGCTGAAGGGTTATTAAAATGTGAGTCAAATGTCGTCTATTAACACAAAAAAAAAATATCTCAAGCGTATCCTGCAAAGAATGGACATTATCTTGCAAAGAATTGACATTAATCTTCTAATATCCATCTATATACTGAAGGCTAGTATCATACACAGTATAAAATAGCATTCTGTTTATTTCTCATTGCACTTAATTGTCTGCTTGGGGTCCTTTTTTTTGTTCTGGGGATTATCTTTGGGTCTGCTACGGTAAGTGCATACTAACAAGCCTGAACAGCTCTGAGGGCCTGAAGGCCTTTAACTCATCAAAGCTGAGATAACGGCACTCCAAGCAGATATCATGTTATAGCAGCCACAAGGCATCCAAACATCTGTTTTTCCACAGAACTGAGACATCGACATCTACCATCTGTTTATGCGCAATGATCTCCTTTCGACTTTACTTTAGGAAACTCCAGTGGATTTTGAAAGGCATTCAGCTTCCTGAATTAAAGATCCTTTGTAAGGTAAAACCATTAGGCAAATGATTACTGAAGTGATTTGTCTCTAATGTGTACATTGTGCTGAAAAGTTGAAAAAAGGAGCTTCTACGTAACTCACTTTTTGATGAGCTCCTCCAGGTTGGCCCTCATCTTGCCCAGCTCGCTGAGGTTCTCCATGGTGTTCTTACTGTCTCCTTCTAACTTCCTCCTGCTCCTTTCCAGCTCAGCGCGCTGCTTCCTCTCCTGTTCCAGCTGGTACTCCAACTGACACACATCAAAAAGTTTCAAAACTCATACACAGAGAGCAGCTTTAGCCTGACTTAACAGCATAAACTGCCAGAACACATTAATAGTCCAGACTATTAGTTTCACTGTAGTTACTGAAAAAGTCATATAAGTTAATCAGTGATATTAGTTGAAAAATCTGCTTTAGGATAAATGAATTTTTTGCAGTCTGCGAGAGATGATGCTCTGTGTATCGCCCCTGACAGCATCCTAACAACACACCATTTTCCGATTAAGGATAAGTGGACAGGGTCTCATAAATGTTGTGGTACTCACCTCCTCGACGTGTACCTGTAACTTCGCTTTCTCTTTAGTCAAGAGGTTCACCTTCTCCTCCTCAAACTGTAGGTCCTCAATGGCTTTCTGGGAAAGTAAAACACATTTTGGGGGTCTGTGCAGCATATGAGGCACTAAAACATTAACTGTGACTCTCATCTGACTTGCTGCCATCTTTGATCCACAGCTGGGATGTGTTCGTTTACCTCAACCGTGGAGTCTGTCGGAGGAAGTTTGCAGCTCGATAGCTTAATCAAATCCAATCCTTCAATGCAAATTCCAAGTAGATTCAAAACATCTGACCAAGAAATAAACACTAAATTGCATCCTGGATATCATTTTCATTTGACTCAATTATCCATCTCTCTGGCTGAACAGTAAAGGCTCTTTACATGCACGCTTGATAGGGTGAGAAAAAAAGCCACAGATCCTAAATTACAGACAGTGATAACTTGGCAAATGGAGCTGCTACTGTTCACAATCTGGCATGTTTGACTGTACAATACACTCACAGTTCTTCAAAGAAGATAATCGTTGGAGGGGATTTTCTGAACTATAAGTGTTTAAAGGACTGAAGACAGATAATTCATGACTATATTTTGTTTATGACCATTTCTCTATTCTATAACATTTTCTTGTGTTTTTCAGCAAATAGCTGTCATGACATACTTATAATAATGATAAACACAAGCTTAGAATATTCCCTGGACCTTAAGGCTCCTTGTCACCAAATGGTTTTTAATTCATGACAAAATGTTTTGTTTAAAAAAAAAAAAACAAAACCTTTTGAACTCCTCTGCATTAAAGGCACAGTGAGCTCTGGGTCCTCTAAAATTCCTTCCTAGCAAACCGAAAGAAGCTGGTCTTCTGCCAATTCGATGTGATCTCAGATCTGAACAGCCTTCAACATGTGTTCTAGACGAGTGAGATTCAAGCCGCACAGCAGCCAGGAAACAACTTGCATAGTCTTCACCCCCCTGGAGTGACCTTGACTCTGAAACATCAAGCTTGAGCTTTCTTACACGTGTCTCTGTGTCCTCTCACAGAGCAAGGTGCCGGCTACTGTGCTAAATATGAAAAATAGGACTGTGATCTGGGATAAACCCTTTAGCTGAAAGATTTGCTGAAAAAAGCTGATCCAGGAATACTACAAGTTTATGTTTATTACTATCATGATAATGGTGCTAAGTAAAATATTTACTTGATGCAAGTTTTAATCCAGTATATTCAGAAATACATCTTTACTCATATTTACACTGTGCAGCGCTTTGGACAAAGCCGCTTGACTTTAACTTTTTTCTCGGCTGTCAAACTATGAGATTTATCTGCACCTGTGTTGGTATCATTAAATGCAGTTTTTTTCCCTTTTCACTTTAGTTTAGTCTATAGCTTTCAAATCTCAGTAGAGATCCCAAATGTTGCAGTAGACACGAATTATGTATGAATTCAAATGACACTGAATACTGTGTATGTGAATATAGACTTCATCTAGCTTGTGAAAGTGATTCATTTCTCTCCTGTACGCATAGAGTGCATATTCTCCAGGGAGGAGGTTCCTCACCTCACTGAGCTCTGCTAAATGCTCCTTCTCTTTCTGGAACTTCTGCACCAGTACCTCACTCTGGGAGAGCTCCTCTGTTAGCTTCCTCACTGTGCAGTCTGAAGCCTAAAGAAAGAGAGAGAGAGAGAGAGAGAGAGAGAGAGAGAATTATTATCTATTACGTTTATTAATAATAGGCTGTCATTACGACTGAAAAGTTCATTACAATTGCTCTCTTAAAAACACAAGTGGATGTTTATATGTGTGCATGTGTGCATGTGTATGTGGTCTTGTCTAGTCTTTGAAAAGCAGATGTAAACCAGAAGTGCTTATGGAGGGGCGGAGGCGAGGCTTCACAAGCACTTTCATCTCAAAATCAGTACCGTCGCTTCACTCCACTCTGACCTCAAGGCTTTTTCAAACTTTTATAGACAGAACTCATCAAACTGCAGCATTGTAACCAGACAAAAATTTCAAATTGATTAGAGAAGAGATCAAAATAAGAAAGTGAGTAAGTGAATAATTGGTAGGTAGTACGACGGTAAAATAAAAGGTATTTTGAGAGCCAATGTATTGCAGAGGAGTTAATTTGTAGTGCAGAAAAGTAAATAACCTTTAAGTATACCTGCTTTCATGGTGAAGCTCAGGAGTAAGTTAAAAAAAAAAAAAAAGCACTAGTGCTAATATCCTAATTATAGTAGTATAGTAGAATAGTAGAAAAAAAACTTGCCCTAGTAACCTTCAATCCCTATCCGCAATCTATGATCTGAAATTGAAGTCATTCACATCCTTGCTATGGCAACAGGAACAGTGCAAACAGACTTTGTTAGAAGTGTGAAAGAAAGTGTAAAAGAGCCAACTGACAGTACAGGTCTGTTCTTGTGTTCAGCTCAGTGTCAGGTATGGCAAGGTTTAGCAAAGAAAATGCCTCTCAAAGAAACTGGACATTTTGTGTGACTGCCATTACTCTTCTGTAGGCAGCAAATGACTTGTTAAGCCACTCATTATACTGAAAGTAACCGGTTCTTAAACAACTGACAGTATGGCTTTGCAAAATTTATCACATGGTTCATTCTAGGTACTGCAGATGGAGTAATCCAGTCATTCATCACAATACAATGAACTAAACAACCAGATGACAGCACTACGAATGCAGATGAGAGGAAGAAAAGCTATTGTACAAACTAAGCCTCAACTGAAGAATTAAAAAAAAAAAAAAAGCTGAAGGACTAACTTAATGTAATTGGCATGTAAATAGACTGTACATGCACTGTGTATTCTCAAATGTTTCTTTACACCTGAGTGTGCTGCTTTCTGCTCCTGAATTACAGGTGAAACATCAAAAATATATATATATATATATCTGTATATATAGTTAGCAGAAACCACTGTGGAAATAATAAGATAATAACAATAACAAATAACAAAATAACATATATCACAAGCTCATGATACTGCAAACGCCTGTCTGTGCATGTGTGCATCACCTGTTTGTCCTTTTCCACTGCGCTGAGTGCACTCTCCAGCTCCTCTAGGTCTCGGCGCAGGCTGCAGCACTCAGCCTGGAGTGTGTGACGCTGCGAAGCGAGCTGAGCGTTAGCGTCCTCCTCCTGCTCTACATGCAATTCAAGCTGAGCCACCTGAGCCTCCAGCTCACGCCTGGCCTGGACCAGCTGTGCACAACGCTGCTCTGCCTGCTGCAGTGCCTCCTGCTCCTGCACGGGGACAAGGAAGAGGAGGAGAGAAACGATGAAGAGAAGGTAGAGAGGTGAAAAAGAAGGAGGAGAGCAGTGAGGTGAAAGGAAGGTGAGGTGAAATGAGGTTAAGGAGGAGAAAGAGGAGGAGAATGAGTGGAAAGATGAAAGAGAGGAAGAGAATTGTCATTTCTTCACCTGTTCTTTTCAAGTCAACATTTTTCAGTACAATTGGAATAATATTAAAAAACATTTTTTGGATTTTTTTTATATTGAATATGAAACATATGGATGTTTCTGTTACATAGGTTATATTCAAGTCGTTTTGATGCAAGAGTCCCTGGTGAACAGAATAATCAGAAAACAATAAGACAAAACCAACGCAGTACACAGGTCTTCATTTATAGACCATAAAACAGAAACATGTCATGACAGAAGTACAAAACAAACAACTTAATCCAGTCTTAAATCAGTCAAAAAAAAAATCGATGTTCCATCAAAACTAGTCAGACCAGATGCAGATGGATGCTTTACTCAGTCTTCAAACCTCAAATTGCTTCCTAACAATATTGTTAGCTTTTATCTAAACCACTGTTATTATCACTAAAATATGGGATGTGCTTGCTACTTGGGAATTTATTGTCCATTCATCCCGTGCTTATCGTGTCATGGCATACTGTCCCTGCTCCCAAACATTAAGAGAAACCTAAAACATAAAACTGGCATATAAAATTATTTTCATGCCTTAGTGAATTTTTATGCCTAATACAAAAATGAATCAACAATCAGTCAATCAATCAATAAATAAATAAAGCCTGATATGTTAGTTAAACGCAACCTTCTTTGTTAAACACAGCACTCTTAAGATCTAGCCTGACCTGAGCCGAACTGCTTTCTTTCTCTCAAACTGCAACACACATGCGCGCACACACACACACACACACAGCTATGGTACACCTAAATCTATCCCTAACATTAACCTCAGTTACTTAAAGGAAACATTTAGGGTCTTTTAGTTTTTACATGACCACACACACACGCACACACACACACACACCTGGCGATGTTGTATGGATGTACTAAAATTATCCCAATCCAGTTCCTCTTGTTCTGGCTCTACCTGTGCCTCACAGGCTCCCTCTGAGTCCTCAGACAGAGAACGGCACCTCTGACAATTTAAAGAAAAAACTTCAGTCTGGTTCTGACAAACAGCCTCCATGTCCCAGATACCGTAGCTCCAATGTTTTGCTGCCAAATGCTCATCAAATTGGAGTACTACACACTTTTATGTGCAGATTCACTTGGCTTCTTCTCTCAATGCTCACTGCTCCTTGTTTATTTTTTTGATTATATTACGAGAAAAGTGAGTTGTTGAAGTTAGTCCACTGGTGTTAGCAACCTACTCCACCTCACACTAGGTAATGGCTCCTTCTTAGTGAGACACGGGTGGTGTCTTCTCCTGCTTTATCCAGAGGATTCCACACAAGCTGAGATATAGGATGGCAGATTTGCGTGAATGTTTAGCTTTTCATAACCCTAACGGTAGCTACGAAACAAAATGAGGACAGCATCAATGAAAATGAATTAACCAACACTGGCTCTCCCTCTCAGAGAAGGCTAAGTAAGAAAAGATAAGAAAAGACAGTGTGTGCATCAGCCATGAAAAAAATGCCATGCTATTCATCACTCAATGGGGAACAAAAAGGATATTGAACACGTTTTTCAATGTGACTTCTTGTCTGAATGAATTACCAGACAAAACATGTTACGCCTTCTTATTTGTTTTGGCCGGTTAACGTCAGTCGGTTAAAAGAATCAAAAGGTTGAATGTGATAAACATCTAAGCAGGTGATGAACCATCAAGGTATGGGCCTCTTCAAATATAAACTTACTCTCTTTTTGTGAACCATAACAGAAACCGAGCTGTATCATATGGGGGAAATAATCTGTGTCTTTAAACCCACGCTAAGTAATGGCATAAGTCCATCTACTGAGTGTTTCAGGTCCAACAATGACATCTATTTTATTCTCCTCTTCAGTATTATAGCCAGCTGTTCGTGAAACAGAATATTACACCCACATCCACAGCACAGACAACAAAGACCTGTTCAAACAGTCAGCGCTCACTGGTGACCACGATAATGCCCTTTAACCTCTGGGATTTTTATAATGGCTGATGACAATGAATAATAATACAACTTCCCACAAGTTCTCTTCATTTGTTAAGCTTTCATAGCTTTTTTTTTTTTTTTCAAACATAAACCAGATGTGAATATCATTTGATTGCTATTTTTCCACACTTGGAAGTGCAAAAGATGTTTACAGAACAGAGAGAGAGAGAGCATGATAACAGAATCATGGGAACTCCCTTTTGATTGATGTATTCCGAAATAAAAAAGCAAGAATGGATTCCATGCCCTAATTTAACCTTCTGGAAGTGTGGTTCATGTTGTAAAGTTTTCGGAGGCTTCTAGGAAGTACGTTTGAGTGTATTGACAATGCGATCAGGTGCACAGAAGTAATCACTGTCGTTCCTGTCATGCTTGTGGGTTTTTTAAGGACAGCAATGCATCATTCTTTGCAGCATTGTCAGGCTTGTGAAACAGACTGCATGTTATAGCTTTCCATCCATGTAGCATTCCTTTGCCGACTGAACAAGACAAAAGTTACCTACACGTTCTATTTGGGAGAAACAGTTTAATATAGTCTGACACCCTCAAATCCTTTCACCATTCACATAAAACATATAGCGAAATATTTTGTTTGTGATATTTTAATAAGGACAGACATAGTATCACATATGCTATTGAGGGCCGACCTCTAGCAATAGTCGATATTAGAAATAGAGTCAATTGGTGAGGGCTAAGGGGTGAAATGGGACAATACATACTTCATACAATCTCCTCTATTCCACTTTTTAAAATAAAGCAATTATCAAAGCCTTAAATGGCTATGAGAATCAAAGACAAGAAGTTTATGGTGGTATTAGATCATAATCCGTGGCTTACTTTTTATCTTTTGATCACTAGGACTACATAATGTCTTCTGAGGTGCCTTAATACTCTTTCCTGTGAGCGATGTGTCATTTACCCCATGTTAAAATCAAGGCATTGCTGAAATTATTATTTTCCCGTGCTGAACTTTCACATCTCCCACCAGTACTTATATGGAAAATAAAAATCTTCATTGTCCGATGAAAAACGTGTTTTCAGGAAAAAATATAGTTCATAGGGATTATCATACAAAATAGATCCATTATAACAAACACAATAAGTGAAATATTTGAGTCATTAAAATCACAGGTTATATTAATGCACTCATTACCATTTCTACAGCAACAGTTAATTGACAGAGGCTTGTATGGCAGACACTCCACTAAAACTAAGCCTAATAATAAACACATCTAAAAAAAAGTGCTGTTATTTAACAAAGACGTATTGTATAATCATTGATCTGGTGCAGTTTTCTGTAAGGTTGTCTATTTAACAGTTACGGAAGGAGTCTCCAATGTCAGTGCTTTGTAACAGTCAGTAAGTTTTCAACCATGGTAGCATCTTCAGAGGACTTCTTACTTCTTTCTTAATAACTTCAAGAAAGAGAAAAAAAGAGAGGCTGGAAAGGGAACAACAGCTATGAGGTAAGTGATAACAGAAACTAACCTTTTTTTGGGGATGTTCTACAACATTAAACATAACTATAATCATATAAAAGTATGGTGCTGTTTTTTAATAAATTTAGAAAATTGTAATCATTGACAATTTGTTGTTGTATAAGACGAATAAAACACAGCAGCATGTGCTGTAACTGGAAATTAATTAGCTTCAGGGAAGTAAAGCATCACACCATCCCACCATGGACCATTTTCCTTAACAGCACACCCTATTATGTTTTATTCCATACATAATCATTGGGATTCATTAAACACATTTGTCTAAAAATGAAGACAAATGTGAAAGCAGCCATATTCAATATAATTTTTTTTAAAATAGACTTTATAGTAAAGAAAAAGATCTTTAGGCATACTGTGCATTGTATACTGTATTGAATATTGGAGCTATTCACATCCCATCTGTCACTGGTTAAGCAAATGCTGTACATGTTAAAATGTGGACAGGTGGGTATGAACGTTGTAAGCGGTAGTGTTTTATATTGGTATGACCCTTATTTATTTTCAAGTAACCTATTTCAGGAGACGGCATGATCGTAAAAACGGTGAAAATGGTACATGAAGATTTTTAGCTAGATTTTGTCAAGTTTAATCAGATAATCAGAAGTGCTCAATAACATTTTACACCCTAATGAAAGCATCACTGTAGAAGAACACAGGAGACGCTCTGTGTATATCACACTTCTCTCCCTCTGACTAAACCAGGAGGTGGGTTTTATTCAGAGATCTTGCCCTAGGCCACAGAAACTCTAAAGCTAGCCCAGACCTTAAAGTTTTTCCACATGCTTAAATAGGGCATCTGAATGTTCCTGGAAAACTGTTTCACATTTTATTTCACAATTATTGGTGGATAAAAAGAGCTTTTGCTGCACTTTTAAAAAAAAAAAAAAAAAAAAGTCCATTAAGGAAGCTGGCCTGACATTGGCGCTAGTACACTAGTATAATTTACTGTATTTTAAATACAGAGGTAAAAATGCATAAAAAGGTGAATATCAAGTTCAGTGGTAAAGATTTAATTGTAAATCGATGCTCCTGAGTAGACTCAGTAAAATGTGTTTAAGTAAAACTATGTAAAACAGGTCTATTTGCACCTAGGTAAAAATAGCATTGACCAGTCTGTGTAGTATTGGCACTTAAACAGCAACAACAACAACAACAACAATGCACACATGCTTAAAAGAATTGGCACATCCTGGTATACCCGTATACCTGGTGCTAGGGTTAATCAGGTAAGTAGTTAGTTTAACTAATATTTAATCTCCAGCAGTAGCTAGCTATGTTCACCAAAGAGCATCAATTTACAGTTCAATCAAACTTGCTAATGCTATGCCCATTTTAATATGTAATTAAAACCAAACACTAGCACACTAGCTAATATTAGGCTACCTATTATAACTGTGTAATAGTAGGAGACCTAGATACAGGGTGCAAGTAGTATACATTACAATTTTCACTTAAATAATTTATGCACGGAATAAAACATGACAGGGCATGCTGTTATAGGAAAATAATCAACGGCAGGGTGATGTGATGCACGACACAAAGTTTCCAATGACAGTCGTCCTGAAGTGTTTTATTCCTCTTTTAACACAGAAATTTATCAACACTTTTCAACAATTTTTAATTTATCTAAGAATGACACATCCTATTTTTTTTTATCTGTTTATAGTTATGTTTAATGCTGTGGAACGTCCTCAAAAGAAGTTAGTTCTGGTTATCAGTTATGTTATAACAGCTATTAATAGTTGTTTCCTCTTTTTTCTGTCTCTTGAAGTTAAAGACACAAAACAATATAGCTTTGCAGCTTGTCATGTAACCAAGAAACCACAAAGTCCTCTGTCCCATGTCTAAGATCTTAAAGGCACAGCTTTACCACTGACTATAGTGCTGAAACTGGAGACTCCTTCCAAAATGCTAAATAGAGTGTCTCCTCACAGAAAACTTATGCTTGTTTTTAATAAGTTTACGTGGAGTGTCCACTATACAAGTCCATGTGTAAGTTGTTATTATAGAAACAATATCATATGAGCTTAAGGGCATTAAAATAAACCTGTGATTTGCCTTGCAGATGTAACTACTGTCAGAGCTACTGTTATAAAAAATTAATCACCTTCTGACCAATCAGATTCGAGAATTCCAAAGTGTTATGGTATAAATTTCATATTATTCATAAAAAAAAAAAAAGGCAAAAAAGCAAAGCAGTAAGGAGGCAGTTGTGGCCTAATGGTTAGCGAGTTGGCCTTATACCCTGAAGGTGAACCTGAAGATTGTGGGTTTGAGTCTCAGGTCCGGCAGGGCTTGTAGGTGGGGGGAGTGAATGACCAGCGCTCTCTTCCACCCTCAATACCATGACTGTGGTGAGACCCTTGAGCAAGGCACTGCTCCCTGGGCGCTGCAGCAAAAAAAGGCTGCCCACTGCTCTGGGTGTGTGTGTGTGCACTTGGATGGGTTAAACCTAGAGCAAAAATTCCAAGTATGGGTCACCATACTTGGCTACACGTCACTTCGATTTTTTTTTTTTCACTTTAAAATGCTAAACTGCCATGGCCAATATACTATGGAACCTGATGCAAATTTTTATGTGCAGACTACAATCTAAACCTCTTTCTTCTCCGGCACACTGCATTGGCCTGGCAAGGAGTTAATGAAGCATGGCTGCCTACACACTAGTCACTGATCCCATTATTTATGGAATGATGATCTTTCTCCAGGAAACAACTGAGAAATCCCACAGCTGAAAGCATAATAGAGAACAAAGGCAAAAGAGAACTGGGAAGCACAGGTCTTTTTCCGAGCACATTGGAAAATATTAAAATCAGCCAACAGTATTAGGCATTGGATCAGATGCTTTGCAGAAATCCTAAAAAAATTATTTGGATGTGACTTGTTAACCACTGACTGACCACAACATTCCAGCTTGTACATTCTGATGGGCAAACATGAAGCACCTGCTGATCATCATCCAGCAAAGATGGGCAAAGTACTTAAAAAAATATTTCACATATTTACATTAAATGTGTCCTTCATTCTGCATCCCCAGGTAGCTGCATCCATTTGCATCCAGCCCTTAAGGCTCTATAAAATTATACAAATGTACATTAGACCTGCTGTGTATATCTCACTTGGGAACCCTAATGATCAATCACATATTTATGCTGCAGATAGAGAAGTCAGTAAACACCTGGAGATTCATATCAAATCAAACAACTGTCAATAAAAGGTGCAGTAAACTTGGGGGGGCTGCGGGGTATTTCAGGACAACTCTTCTCCACATGGCTTTATAGGAACAACTGTAGATGATAAGTATATCTGCATGGTTGGTATTCATACTTCAGCTCCATGTAAACAAATGAAAAAAAAATGAAATACATTCCATTCTATTTTAGTTCCAGTGTCACTTGCTATCAGTTTTATCTTTGAAAAGCTAACTCTTAAACAAAAGTAACATGAGAGTGCAAAGAAATGAATGTAGAAATCCAGCTGGAGTTGCAGTAATACAAGCCCTGCCAAAATGAGCATAAAGTGGTGGATGGAAAGGAGATATGAGTGAATCTAGAGGATCTGCTAAGGCAATCAGCAGCAAAAATAATCAGACATATTAGCAGAACTCGGTGCTGAGCCATTCCATTCCATTCCATTCCAAAGAATACCTGCAATTTCACTGCTCAGTGTGCCTCCTTTCCACATGCAGATGTCTCTGGCCATCCATGCCTGCCATAATTTAGCCCAATGAGGCAAGGCAGGAGCAATAATTCAACAGTGAGCTCTGCTACCCACTTGTCATCACTCCAGGGTTCACCAGGAGGGACTGTGGCTTTTAGCGAGAGCTACCACATTCAGTCAACACAATTTCCTGTGCTTGAAGATACAAAGCTATGTTCTGTCATTACTAACATAATTTTTCGAAATGAAGCTATTTTTTTTTACCAAATGGAGGAGTAATTAGATTAGACCAGCTGTTTATCATGTCAAACACAAAACTCTTCAAACAAAAAAGACCTTAACGTGTGTGTAAGTGACTGAACCCTAAATACCATCAATCCCACAGGTAGAATCCTAGTTGACTTACAGCACGCATCTTAATGAAAGTGTCATTCTTTTCCTTGTTGAGTCCGGCATTCTCCTCCTCCAGCTGGCGGACGCGAGACAGCAGCCTGTCGCTCTGCTCGATGGCTTTCTTCAGCTCTTCTCGCTCCCTCATCTCTGTGTGTGGACACTGCTGCACTGGATTAACCTGATCCACTTCTGCTCAGTACTCACACTCTCTCGCTTTCTACATTCACTCTGGACTAACCCTCCACTCCCACCTCCTTCCCACCCTCCTGCTTCTGGGGCCTCTTGGCCCAATTCAAAACAATCCCAAATTTCTTCCACTGATACTCTTACGCTACAATAACTCCCCTGGATCAAATACCAACACGACCTACTCTAGTGTTCATTCTTCACTGAGCTTTAGTGGGGAAAAAACGAGCAGAAAGATATAATAAACATCCATTAGTTGTGCACAGGTATAAGGACAGCTGTTATAGTAATCCGGTACTACTCATAATGACACATAATATGTATAATATGGAAAGAGAAACATATCTCTGGCTTCCTTGAAGGTCTCTGGATAACTACAGAGGAATAGTCCTTCATCCACTCACTTAAAGTATTACGCAGTGTAATTCAGAGCAATTTTTCCCAATCAGCTGATATTTCACCCTAGATTGGTTGTGATACATTCTGACATACAGTACTATACAGTAGTTCATGTGACAAATGATACTCTATTTAACCACAAGAGAAACTGTCTTTTTCATTTTCATTGTCACTGACTGGTTTATGACCAAGGCTAAAGTTTTTTACTGGAAGCGTGTCTAGCTGCTTCAGACTTTTCCTATTAGTTTAACTGTACTTGTGCAATTATTCATAGTAGCTACTGAATAATATACTTTAGCATGAATAAATGCATAATAAGCAAGGACTTTAGAGGGATAACATAAAAATTGTGTTTATGACACCTACATAAGGCCTTCATGACATCTGAAAGAAACCAGAACAGACATTTATAAAGGTTTATTCCAGCAGCAGCTCATGACCAGAGATTTTGGTGTGGCAGAATCACATTAATTACAACAAAGCTTCAAATGATGTCACGTTGAGGGGCTATCACGCTTGACTTATGCTATAGGCTACTATATAGTGAAATTTTAGAGTGATCTCATAATAGGTTGCTGACAGTCGACAATATACAATCATCTGGTATACAGTCTAGCAGCTTATTTTGAGCAGGTCTTTTTCTCAGGCTTTTTGTGGGAAAGAACGCATTTCTGATGTATGGACATTACATCTTACAACAGAAATGATTCTGTAGATTATAGACACACTATACACTTTGCTTTTGTTTGCAGAAACTTATTATATTTAATTCTGATTATTTGCTATAAAACAAGATCTTGGTAAAAATGGAGTAGTTTGAAACCAGCCCAATTTGGCTGGTGTAACAAATCATGACCCTGGCAACCCTGGCATTAACTGTCCTATCTGCTGCTCCTCCAGCACTTAAAATGTTCATAGAGCGAGCATGGGGCAGTGTGATTCTCACCCCAATGGGCCTCTATTGACTCTTGTTGCAGTTCCCATTTAAGACCACTAGGTGTATTTATAACTCTACAGAGCTAAATGGGGCAGTTACGACTTCGCAACATCTAGATAGGTGAACATATCAATAGAACTTCAGCTTATATCTGTCAAATAGCATCGTCTTTACATTTTTTTTAAAATTCCACCTGGAGTCAGCTGTCATGCTTGGGTCAAATTTGATGTGAAGCTGACATTAAATCTGAAGGAGGTGACAGATCTTTGTTGACATAACTTCCGTCTTATAACACTTTCCAGGATGTTTTACGAAGTACCTCATGACAACTGTGAACTTCTGGTAGATCAGAGTTACATAATGTTGATGACGTGACATGTCAAACATCAAAACCAAGCACTCTCTAACGTCAGAGACAATGCACAACTATCATTAAAGTGTTATGGAAATATCTTAATATCAGGAATTAAATTAAGAGCTAAAGAGACCACTCTGTTCTTACAGTGCCATGCCATTGTCATGTCATTGTCTCAGGAATAACAGTACTTTTCCTTGTCACTGGGATTGTACCATCAAGGGTATATCTTTGGTACTTTTAGTATGTATCTCTTACCTGGGAATGTGCATATAGATTCCAATTATGTACCTTAAATTATTTTTAACAGTATACTAGATTCCAGATGAAAGATACATACTAAAGGTAAATAATATTCCTAATTTTAAGATATTTATGAATAATACCATAATGACAGTTTTGCATTTCCTCTGAGCTTAGAAAGAGTTTCATTTGGATATTTGACATGTAACATCATCACCATTACATGCCTCTGGCATACCAGACGTTCATACAACTACAAGTCCAGTTGTCACAGTGTTCAAGCGTAAATCAGTGCCCAAAGTGTCATAAAACAATCTTAAGTGAACAAAGATCTGTTGCTTCACTCAAGTGTTACGTCAAGTTGACAGTCCAAAGCAGCCTTCATGCCAGCCAATGCCTTTTAGGTTTATGTCAGTTGTCAAAATGGGCTTATAGATGTGCCATGTAACTTTATAAACATTGCTTTTTATTTAAAGGGTTAAGAGTTCCTTTCTATATAGCTGTACATCTGTATAGCTGTATTGTAGCTGTGAGAATATAAGTAAGATATCAGTAAAGCCAATTATACCTAACTTTCTCTGGCCTTCACATAGTTTTCTCAGAGAGGAAAACTGCAAATGAGTGTTATACTAGACTTTAAAAGTATGCAGTATCCACTCTTTCCTTATTACCAAGTTGTTCAGTCCAAAAATAACAAATAGAAAAATTGTAGTGTAAATCAGTCCAACTGTTCTTGCTAGGATTTCAAGCAGAGAGTCGATTGACTAATTTTCCACAAGCTCCTTCCAAAGAATAACCATACGGCGACAATAGTGAAGCCGCAATAACATTAGCACATCATGCATCAACTTTGTGGAAAGCTTTTGTTGACCATTAACCCCTGAGACCTTCACTGGCCTTGATATCATGCATCAAGTGCTTTTTTCTTGCAGTGTCAATCATCTTTTGTACTATGTTTTCCTATTTATACAAGACTCAACAAGCAATTTTGGCTAACCAACAAAGTAATAGAAAGTGTAGTTTAGTTGCATTGAAAAAGTCTGTTCTAATTTTCCAAAGCTCATTCAGAGTCATTTATTATAGTTTGCAAATGACAGGAGGGGAAACCTGTTGCAGCTTGAGTCAGGTTATCTTCGTGACTGGAAAATGTCTGATATTCACACCGCTCTATATATTAACACCTCAAATTTCACCACATAAAGAAAAGTTGAATAATTTGTACATGATGAAGTACAAAAGAAAAGAGGATCCTTTTGCCCACAGGTGCCAGGCTTTTAATTGACCGTTTTCTTTCATTCATCTTCAGTAAGCTTTATCTTAGTCAGGGCTGCTGTGGATTTGGAGCCAATCCCGGGAACGCTGGGCGTGAGCATTTGCATTAACAAAATGTAGACTTAAGCATGTGTGTCTGTGTCTCCCAAAAAAGATGGCATGCATGTACTTTTTAAGCAAAAATTACACACTATGTTATAATTAAAATGTCACGGCTAGATTGACTGCTGTGCATTGGCTGACACTAATGCTTGCACGTTAAATTCTACAAACCCAACATTTTTACAGTGTGTTATTTAATCTCCTCTGAAACTCCAAACCTCTCTTCACAGTCAGCAAAAATTTTTTTGTAAGAATGCTCATTCCAAACCTCAACACTGGTTACAATGTCTCTGCCTTGGGCCTTTGTGAATGAGACTTTCTGTGTTGCATATGTGTTCATGCCTTGACTTGATTTGGGAGGATTTGTCAAATCAGGTTTTCACACAAAACATATTAATTACGCTATTTGTGAGTTCTGTGAGCTGGCTCTTTTGAGGAAATAACAGAATTTTTAGGTATGACTTGAAGACTGTCCCTTTGGCAAACAGACATCACACATTCCATCTTTCATACTCAATTGTGCCGGGCCCAGATCATGAGCAGCCGTTTTCCAAATAAATTTATTCCCCTACGTTGCATTCCCAGTCAGTGGAGGTGACATGGAGACATGGAGGCCAGGCTGCAGTCCCAAGCTAATGAGAACAGCTGAGCCCTTCTCCACAAATATTTATGAGTAATAATTTATAAAACATTACTCGTGGCCTGCTAATAAATTGAATTTGGGCAGTTTATTATATTTTAATGCCACAGATATCTGTAACACGTCTTAGTACTTCAGTTATTAGATGTAATAAGAGTATGCTGTTTGCACATTTCTAATACTGTGAAGCTTTTTAAAATGTAGTTTTAAAACTACATTGCTATGTGAGTTGCAATATGGGAGGGAACATGTCAGATGTCACTGTGGCTGACCAAAAAATGCTGAAAAATCTGACAAAAAATTTGATTTATATATATATACACATACATATATATATATATATATTTCACCACAACAGCATGAAAACTGCGTGTCTTGTTCCTGCACGGATCACGTTGTGTAAGTAGTTTAATGCGGTCAATGCAGTGAGTCTGAAACCTTTCCGGCTAACTGTGATTTCCACACAGAGTGAATGTCAGGGGTTAAACAAGTTGTTGGATAGCTATGTGCCATAGTAAAATGGACCGAAGACAATTAAAAAATTCAATTTGTAATCATATACAAAACATTTCAGCCAAAGTTTCATCATATGAACAGTTTTCTGTTAATAAATTGAAGTCTTGTTTTTTGACATTTTCCACTTGACTTGATTACTTGGCACGACAACTGACAGTACATATGAAAATCCTAATAGTGGTACTTAGGTTTATTGACAAGCTACAGAATGTGTTGACTGACTGAGGGGTCTGGAGAATGGAACTTAAACAGAAGATTTGGTTTCAGTCACCCTGCAATTTTACTGTTAACGTGTTTAGCTGTGCTAATCCAAAATGTGATAAAGAAAACATGATAGCATATAGTAGTATGATGTTAGTATATCCAAAGTGAAGTTTGTTTTTTGCACCATAATCGGTTGGACTATTATATAAATATCAGTAAATTACTATATACCCATGTTTTATAGACAAATTTAGGGAAAGTGTCAGATGTATGTATGTATGTCGAGTATGTTATCAATAATAATTATCAAGAAATCAATTAAGAGTAAATAAATCATCTGGTGAAAACCAGCTAGAGTAATTACAAATTACTTGTAGGCTTTTAGCTTGCTAAGTTCATTAGCTATCTTGTTAGCTCATGTTAATTCATACATGTGTCTAGCTACATAGTTAACTGTCTAGCAAGGTTGCCCTTTACACCTTATCCTCATTATCCTGAGAGTTACCTATAGGCTGCAGCAGCACTTAATTATATTTAACACAACAGGCAGTTGCTAGTGAACATTGAAGTGACCTTAAGTTTAATACATACTTCCATAATGTAAAATATCAAAAGATCTGGCTAGCAAGTCTAGCTCACTCAGCTAGTTAATGGCTTACCTGGACACGTTTCCGCTGGTTGGATTTCGAGCTGTGAAATCCCGATAATTTGAAGCATTTAAACATTTGAAGCTATCTAATAAATTGGGCGAGAGATGCTCTTCGGTCTCCACTGTCTTAGACATTGCTGCTAAGCATTTAGTGCCTGAATTGTAGACTTTCATCAGGAAGTTGCTTCATTTTGACTGGATCCAAAACTGAATTATTAAAGATTTGCACATCTTTTAATTAGCTTACAGTCTTCCAGGGGTAAATGCATTGTGTTGTTTTTTTTTACCCTGTAACGGTGATCAAAAATAAATGTAGCAAAATGTACAATATAACATTTTTTTTAAAAACTCACATAAAAGTATTGCAGTTTAATTATAGTCTAAAAGTACTGTTACCGTGAACCATGTTTTCAAGTACTGTAACAAGAATACATGTAGTTAAGTTACTTTGCTACAAAGCAATCTCAGACTACACTCTCCAACAGTCCAACAGAGGCAAAGCAAGATCTACAGGTCCATCAGAAGATCACAACTGTTCAGGAAGCAGTGTTAATAGTATCAGGAACACAGTTCACAACTGCATATCTGCTAGGGGCTGACAAAGTCTCAAATGTATGTTTTAAAAATATTAGTATTTAGTAATTAGCCACTTCTCAAGGCTGGGTTGACTCAACAGAAGACCCCCCCCCCCCCCCTTTTTTTTTTGTGATCACTGACCTGCACTGAAATGTTTGCATTCCTGAGAAGTGTGTGTGTGTGTGTGTGTGTGTGCGTGTGTAAGAGCCTGCCACTAAGGCTGTGTTAGTCCAGACAGTACTCTTTCCAAGTAAGTACTCAGGGAACTTTTGTTTTTTGTACAAATGCAAATTTGCTGAAATGAAATCCTGAACTGAGGGAAAATGCTGAATGAAAGAGTAAGTGCATGTGTGTGTGTGTGTGTGTGTGTGTGTGTGTGTGTGTGTGGAAGACCTACACAGGTGTATTACTTATGATCACACAAGCAGGCCTGGAATGCCAGCTAGACTGAACCTTGTGTTGTGAAAAGGCTATTCAGCAGACAATCATGTGTAACCCAATCTTAGCTTAATATGTGTCTGGTACAGTAACTCATCCCACTCTAAACTGAAGCATGTTAGCAATTAAGAGAAGCAGCTGCAGAGACTTACCTGAGACAGATGTTTACTGTAGATTCCAGTCAGGGGTCTGTACTGGTGAAAATCAGTCTGGATTACACACACTCTCTTCTCCATCCTCAGCACAGGCACACACTGCCCATCCTGCTGTCTCCTCCAGGCTCCCAGAGGAAGTGAGCTTTCTGTTACCTGACCCTGAGTCACACTACACACATACTCTCTCTCAGGGGGAGGGAACTCCAACGGCAAAAGAAAACATCTAAACTGGCTCTGACACTCTACTCCACCTCCCCACCCTGCCATCACCATCCACTGGCAGATGCGCAAGAGCAAGAGGGCCACCCTGAACCCTAAGAGTTAACCCTCTCCCTCCTGGATTGCACTCACATCTGGATTTAACTCATCTGGAACTGGTGTAATGTCACAGTTAGGCTCTGAAATGTATATATATGTATAATGAGCATGGATTCTACTGCATTATATTTTGCAGTTTCATAGCTATTGTTTCAAAATAGCTATGAAAGAATAATCAAGAATGAGTGGGTGATCATACACTAATCTGTTGCAAATATTCAGATAGATTCTGTAATTAGCAAAGAAAATGTAATTTATGCCAGAGCCCTGTTGAATTTTTAAATCTGATTGGTTCAAAGGCGCTGTTTAATTTTCTATAACAGCAACATTGACAATAATCCCGGCTAATAAGTTATAATTTCTATAGTAACAACTTACTCAAGGACACTCCACATAATCTAAGACTAATAATAAAATTAATTCATAATAATAAACAAAACAATGTATAAATATGGATATGGTGACATTTTCTCTAAGGAGATATATGTATAACATTTATGGAAGGAGTCTCCAGTGTCAACACATTGTAACAGTCAGTAAATTTTCTACCATGTCTTCTAGTTTCTCTGTAATATAAAAGCTGTTTTTTTTTTTTTCCTTATTCCAGAGAGAAAAAAGCCATGCTGGTGAGGGAAAGACTTTATAGTTGTTATAGCATTAGTGATAACAGGAACTACTTAACAGACGTTCCACAACATTAAATACTGATAGAAAGCACAATGTGTTATTCTTTAATGAATACAAATTATGGCAAATCACTGTTTTATAAGAGAAACAAAACACTTTAGGAAACGCTTTTATAAGAAAATAATGAACTTTAGGGTGGTAACAGTAACTCCACTTTGTGTTGGGGGTTCATTATTTTCCTACAACAGCATGTGGTTTATTCCTTACATAACGCACAAAATGCATAATAAATATTCTTTACGAGTCAGAGATGAAGTTTAGTGTGAGTTCTGAGTAAAAATATGACGTTGACAGGCGTTGACACTCCTTTTCACTACTCATCCTTCCGCCCTCTAAATCCTCTTCAGCTCATGAAATCTGGCAAAATAGCTGCAGGGGAAGTGTTAATCAAGTGTGACATTATATTAACCTTACACATGGAAAAAACTGTCAGTGAGGATATTGAGCTTCTTCACCAAGGGGGTAGACTTACTATAGGGCTTAATTATCCTTAAGACTGGAAAACATGACTCATGTCATCTGTCACAAAAAACCAAAAGATACTTTGATCTGTTAAAAACCTCACAGGTGCCAGACACATGTTCGAAATGATGTGTATGTCTTCAGTAATCAATCATTAAGCTCGCAAAGCATCTGTTTTGGTCTCTTACCACTTAGGGGGCTCGTCCATCTTCTATCCTGCTTCTATCCTCACATATTTGCAGTTACATGTTTGTGAGGTAACTATTAATCATACGTGACACTGTAAATAAATTGTGTTTCATTTTTAATCCTTACATAGTGTTAAATAAGGAATAATAATAATAATAAAAAAAAAAACAGTTCAGCTCTTTTCAAGGCTATGAAAATAAGGCATGGACTCTGAGGTCAGATCTGCTCTTAGCATCTACAGTACAGATTAGCATGATTCATTACAAATCTTTACCACTTACTGTTTAAGCATGATAAATTTTCTTTCCTCAACACAATAAAGGGGTTTATCAGACTTGGGATTACTTTCCCTTCACTTATATACTTTTTTAAAATTATGTACCACTGAGTAGTTTCCACAACTGACAGGATTTTATTACTTGTTCAATCTGTGATCACTGATCCACACAAATCCAACACCCAAAACAATAAATAAAGCTGGAGCATCTGCCAAAACAGCAGTTAGGACCTGATAGGAGCTTTATTGTGCATGGCCTTCAAGGTAGTGCAGCTCATCAGGCAAAGATTGGCCCTCAGTGAATGGAGCTTTTGTCTGGACAGCCACATTTAATGATAACTAGCACACATGCACTGGTGAAATACAGGCTTTCTGGTTTACAAATATTGTATGCAGGTGAATAAAATGTCCATGCAAACAATTAGCTGTGCTAGACATTTGGTTGCATTTTAAAAGCAAAGGATCTACATAGAAATGTGCATTTTCAAGGCATGATTGCTCAGAAGGAATTGAGCTTTTAGAGCTCAAGGGCTTTTATTTTACAATGTTCACTTTGACCCAAAATGTTACTCCCCGTTGGCTCTTGACCTTTTCCTAAGTCAGTGCCTGGACATGTCATCTCGGTCTTAGGCAAGTTGACTTATGGAAGAAACGTTTTACCACTCAGCATTACTAAAGTAGGTGGGCAGATTTAAATCCGCCAGTCTGGTTTAGCTCTCTCTTGATTTTTTTTTGCTGGAAGATATTAATCACCTGAAGCATAACAGTAATAATAGGCTTTTACACTTTAATTGCTAACATTTCACTCATTTCTAGTTGAGTGTAATTATAGGAATTTATGCTCTGACTGCACTTCTATATAGAGCTCCCTCTGCGATGGGTTGTATGTCAGTGCCTGAATGGAATCTGATTAATTAAAGGTCTGTGAAGAAAAAAACATTTTGCTTCTAACCATTGTGACATTAATGATAACTTTGGCATGGTATGTAGTAAGCGTCGTCCCTCAGCACATGTATTGCATTCCAACATACACAAAGGCAAACCTTCCGACTTTCCTCAGAGAAACAAGCAAAAGCAATACCAAGAAATTCATCATAAAACCAAAGCTACCTGCACTGACGTACAGAACCATAGAACAGGGGTTTTCAACCTGTGGGGTGCAAACCCATGGGGGGCATGATGCAAAAGATTACAAAAAAAAGCTGAAAAATGCATGTATACTGCTCATGCATGTAAGTTAAAAAGATTAACTGCAGTAAACCTGTCCTTCTGATAGTCATTAGCAATTCATTATTCAACCACTAGTAGGGGTGCAACAATCTAAAACGTAATCTGCCTGAATAAGCAGTAATCCCAGGAATTGGCATGAGACACAAAAGCATTTTGGCCATTTCATCTGCTGATGATAACTAACTAAATGATGAAAGAGCACCTCCTAAGCACGGTGCGTGTTAAATCGGGCTGTAAATCAGCTCAGCCATTGCAGCGCTCTGGCTACCATAGTCACACACCGACACTTCCTCTTGTTATAGGGTGTCATTTCTTTTGTCCTAACTGAACGGGTAGTCTTAATTGCTATAATTTATTGATTTGTTTTGGATTGTATTCTTCCAAGTCCTTAATATGAAACAACCAAGTCTCACTAAATTAACATTAAATCAGTGTGTGGAATGGAAATAATTACGCTCTTTATACTTGACATCGTAATCCGTATATAAATTTGCAGTTACTCATGCCAAGGTTCACATTATAAGTTCATCTGCACAGACTCGAGAGCTTTTGTAGGATACAAATATTTTTCTGAACTAATTAGATTTTCATGAATACCACATTTGTAGAAATGCTCCTGCAAACAATTTCTGGATTTTGTTCATATCCAGTTTGATAAATGAGGCCCATTAGCTTGGGTCGGTGTTCATGGGACCTCCCAAAGACTGATCATGACCACACCCCTAAAAGATTACATTTGTGTTTGGCCTGATTACCATGGATGGAAATGCAACAGTAATTGTTGCCCAGTAAAATGCCATGCAGTGTTGTTGATTGCTTTAAAGTGTGCATCACATTTGCTTCTGACATGATTGAACTTGGTGGTATTTGGTAGAGGTGATGTCAGGTCTAACACCGTGCCAGTCGTAGTCACCCTTCTGCTTGTGTCAGCTCCCATTTTACCCCAACCACAAAAACTGAAGTGACTTCTTTCATGCTCACTCGACCCTTGTCACTGAACATCAGCAAAACTGCATTTAGTTACAATTTTACCATTTTGTATATAGTTTTAGTATATTAGTTTATATTCGGTATCTGTGATAGGTTTGCCTCGCACTTCAGTAGATTCTAAAAGAGATGAGATGCTGTTTACGCCTGTTCCGGTATCATGCTCTGCTGGCAACGTAGATTTTTAAACTGTTAACTTACCCGAGTTTTCTGCTTTAAATAAATATGCACAAGATACACTCACTCCCCATGTAACATTCATGACTTCAAAACAAAAGTGCAGTGCCATTCTGTCATCTCTGCACAATATTCTAGCATTAGCACTTCATGAATTGTTAACATTTCTGATTAGATGCAGAAAGTGATCAGTATGCAATCTAACACACACACAGTCCTAATTAGACAAAAAAATGTGACTTCTTGTAGTTTATACTTATGATTAAATTCTAGTTAATTGTAGGAATATGCTATATATTTCTTATAACATAAAAAATGAAATTGTGTTGCCAGGGCGTACAAATGTCTTGTATGCGTTTTCTTTTCTTTTTTTTTTTTTTACTAAAATGAAGCCCCGTAAGAATAATAAGACAACAAGCTGATATAAGAATAATACAAAAAATGTAAACAATTTGCTTTTCCCTATGGTATGTTATATATGTTGCAATGCATTTAAACAAACTGATGATTATGTGACATGTCATGGGTAAAGATCGGCATGCATTAATTTGGCCAAAATTTGTTTGAACACCCCCACACCACAACATAAAAACAGACCAAATTGCTTAGAACACTTACTAAACACCAAGAAACAGTGTGAAGTAACACTAAGAAGTGTTGAAGTAATCTGCAATATTAATATCGCAAAGGCCAATACTATGATTAAAAACCCATTTTACAGGCTTATTCTATGCTGGATGGATGGATGGAGCTTTCGTGCAAACACATTTTATGCTCGGTAAAATTAAAAAAAACAAATACGATAAAATTGAATTCAGGAAACAAAGGTTCAATTCATGGCTTAATATAGGGATGTGTATGGGCAAAGCATTAACTCTATAATGGCGTTATAAATTGCTAGGTAGTCATTTTTGATTTGTAGGTTGATTTCTTCTGAAGTAGCTCTGAGACGTAGATTTACTTCCTCGCCAATGATTATCTACATCTTCATATATCACTGAACATTTTTTATTTCTTGTCAGCATGCATGCATGCATCAAAAATCTCCAGGGCAAACCACAGACAGTGGCATAAATCAGCAGTAACACTTTGGAAGTGTGTTCTGTCTTCAGTGTGGAATGGGAGTTTCAGCATACTACCAATATAAAAAGGTTCTCAAATTTTTAACAAAAATAGAAAAAGGAACAGGCCAACAGAGATAAAGGACTAACCATTTCTTTCACTACACAAGAGGTTTAAATCTTTGTAGAGTTTATCCATACAGTGTTTCACGCAGATCTCTGGGAGAAAAAAAATTAATGTGTTCTTGGATTCCTTAAGCAAACTGCAGCTGTGCCACCTAGTGGTAATGAGAATGACAGCATTAAGAGAAAAAATAATGAAAGAAAAACTTCTGTAAACAATTTATTAACACAAATAGGAATGACTTTAAGCTAACAATATAAATAAAAGTTGAACATTGCACTATACACTAGTTCCAACACAGACAACAAAATCGGACATTTGGTCAAGATGAGAAAAAGGGACAAAGGGTAACAAAGTTAAGACTTAATTAATTTGGGGAAAATAAAAAAGATTTACACCTGCCATAATCTCCATGTTTAATAGGATTAGTCTCACATGGTCGAGGGCTGAGCCAAATTCTCTGTGCCTTACGCTAATCCTAAAGCATACAATACTGTGTAGGCCACAGCAGGTGCTCCTCTTGCTCTAATCTAATAAAATCGAAAGTGCTAAGATTTACAACCTCCCCCTACTGACCTGCAATTTGCAGCCTGAAATGAACAGGCATCAGCTGATGAACTGCTTTACTCCCCACGATACACAAAAATGTTATTGTCCGTCTCGTGCACTTTGATCTCATAGAGCATGTTGGGTGGAAGAAGCTTGATCATGTTGTCCCAGATATACACTGCCAGGTTTTCAGTTGTGCTGCACAGCAAGAGACAGGTGGGGTGTTAGGAAAGCTGTGCGTACACTCATCAGCCACTTTAATAGGAACACCTGCACTCCTTGCTCATTCATGCAATTATCCAATCAGCCAATAATGTGGCAGGAGCACAAGGCATAAAATAATGCAGATACAGGTCAAGAGCTTCAGCTATTGTTCAGATAAAAAATCAGAATGTGAATCTGAGGCTAGAGTGAGCACAGGCTGGATAGTTGGAAGATTTAAAAAAAACAAAAAAAACAAAAAAAAAAAACACTGCCTGGTCTTTTTCCAATCTTCAACTGTCTATAGTTTCAGTATTGTAGGCTCAGATTCCTGTTCTTGGCTGACAAGATTGGACCTCAATTGGTCTTCTGCTGTTGTAGCTCATCCACCTCAAGGTTCGACATGCTGTGTGTTCTGAGATGCTTTTCTGCTCACCGTGGTTGTGAAGAATGGTTATTTGAGTTATCCTAGCCTAATCTGGCCATTCTCCTCTGAACTCTCTATCATCAACTGCCTCTAACTGGATGTTTTTTGGGGGGTTTTTCACACCGTTCTGTGTAAATGATAGAGACTGTTGTGTGTAAGAATCCCAGGAGATCAGCAGTTTCTGAAATAACCAAACCAACCCCTCTTACACCAACAAGCATGCCATGGTCAAAGTCACTGAAATCACATTTCTACCTCATTCTGATTTCTGATGTGAACATTACCTGAAGCTCTTGACCTGAATCTGTATGATCTTGCGCATTGCGTTGCTGCCACATGATTGGATAATTGCATGAATGGGCAGATGCGTTTCTAATAAAGTGGACTGTGAGTATATATACAGCAGCACAAAGGTACAGGGTATTATTTATACCTGATCGTATTAGCAAAGTATGGGACATCCAGATCCAGGTTTTTGTGGTCAAGTGGTTTCATGATTCCCTCCTGAAAACAATTCAGTTTACATGGTCATCAGAAATATCATGTTTTATTCATTCGTTCATGCTTTATCTTCTCAAGCACCTTCATATTTCCATGCCGTTACATTTTTTTTATGACAACGCTGTTGAATTCTTGATTCTGACTGGTCAGAAGGTTTTGATTCATTTCTATAAGATTAGCTCTGACAGCAGATCTGGATACAAGATAAATCACAAGAATATATCAATACACTGGGTCTAATTTTTAATTTTCTATTTTTTGGTATTTCTATACTGACAATTTACACAGGGACTTGTGTGGTGGACACGCTATATAAACAGAATTTAAAAAAAAACAAACATATAATCATTGATGTGCTGAAGTTTTCTGTGAGGAAACATTTATGGAAGGAGTCTCCAGTGTCAGCGCATTGTAACAGTAAGGGGTAAAACTGTTCTTTTAAGTTTTCAAATACAGGAAGGTCTTCAGGATGGAGGGCTTTGTGCTTTCTGATTTCTTTGTAGCATGACAAGCTGTGTCTTTTTCTCTCATTAACTTGAAGAGAGAGGAAAAAAGAGAGATCGGTACAGGAACAACTGTTTATAACTTATTCTGTGGATGTTCCACAACCTTAAATGTAAGTCTAAACAGATAAACAGTATGGCGTGTTGTTCTGTGATAAATATATTTTAAAAATTGCAATTGTTGGCAAATTGCTGTGCTGTAAGAGTAACAAAACACTTCAGCATGTGCCGTTATAGAAAATAATCAACCTCAGGCTGACATCACACCATCTGGTCGTTCATTATTTTTTTCAGCATACTCCATCGTATTTTACGTCTTACAAATCTCTATTACCGCTGTCTTGTTTTTGATTATTACTTAGTAAATACCCAATAAATGATTAAACCTATTCTGTGTCAGAGTGAATCATGGAAGTGTACAAACTTTCATGGTTTGGAAGGTTAAAAGTGGGTTAATGATAAAATATTTAGACCACTGATGATAATTTTGCTTGATTCAACACATACTCTCTTAACCTTAGCATATTTGGTTCGAGACACATTTAGACACCTCAAAACATATTTATCAATGTTGTACCGGCCAGATAGTTCAATTTGGGCTCTATATTTGTTCAGGCATTGCCATAAACCATCAATGTTTCATTATTTGGTGCAGAAATAATGTTTTATGGGTTTCAGTACATTAAAAAAAAAACCTGTATTGTAGTTTAATCAAGAGTTAAGGCTTCAATCATTTTCTGTCTAGTGGGTTAATTAGTTAATTAGGTGAAACTTTTTTTTTTTTAATGAAAGTTAATTTGGAAATTTGGTCTCTGGGCTCCAAACAATGATCAAGAAAAGACCAAACAGAACATACAGGGTTCATAGGACACAGCCCATGGGAAGCTCCTACCTCTATATACTGTTTAAGATCAGTGAGGTTCATCACCATTCCTGTGTTTTGGTCAATCTGCATAAAGAGAAATCACAGAAATGCATTACTTGTATTTTTAGAAAAAATTTACTTCCACAGTGTATCATCATACACATGTGCCTTCAACAACACATATAAATAATGTCCATTAACATAATTCATCAAATATGCTCAGGGTTTTTCTTGAGGAATTCTGCATTGCTATCGCCGTACAAGTGCAATATTGCCTACCTTTCCTTGTACTGTAACTTCAACTGAAAAAAAAACAGGCAAAATACATTTAACCAGATACATGAAATCTTAAATGAGGCAAAAGTTTGGATTCAAATGTAGTTTGCTGTATAAATGAGAATAATGTCAGCAGTTAACCTTTGTAGTTGTGCCCATGGCCATTGGGATTGTTGCATTTTCCAAATATTCTCTTGTTCTCTTCATCACTCAGTGATTTGCTAAATGCAAAGAGAATTAAAAACAAACGTTAAGTGCAAGCAGAAAGTAAAGCTAGATTCTTCAGAGCACCGTTGCCTATTTAGTGACTTTGTCATTACATTTTGTGACCTTTTAGACCCCTTTAGTGAGTGTATTCAGAAAATAAGCCTTGCAACAAATCTAGTGGCTTTTTGAGCATAAATTAGCGACTGTCCTGCACTCGATATGACTCTCCAATGTACAGTCAGGTCCGGAAGTTTTGGAAAATGAGTTTTTGTGATTTTGCCTTTATACACCACCACAATGGATTTGATATAAAACAATCAAGATGTGATTGAAGTGTAGACTTTCAGCTTTATTTTAAGAGGTTCCACAAAAATATGGCATTTAC
>CM075014.1:8022363-8033948 GCA_037576675.1 Pangasius sanitwongsei | reverse complement strand
TTATTTCAAATCCATTGTGGTGGTGTATAAAGGCAAAATCACAAAAACTCTGTCATTGTCCAAATACTTCTGGACCTCACTGTACATCATAGCGGGTGTTTATACAAGTTCAAACTTACCACCAGTGTGTAAAGCCTGACGGAGTTGTGCTTACACAAGCCTATGTTCCGAACCACCAATCACTGATCTCTATTGTTCCCAACAGCCAATCACTGATCATTATTCCATCTGTAACCATTTCCTTCATGTCTTCAACCCCATCATTTTAGCTTTTCTTGTGCTACAGGTCAGAACACAGCTCATTCACTTTGAAATACATAGTGCATCTTTAAGTACTAATAATTGACCATCATTGAGAAAATGGAACAAAATCGCCAAATGCAATTCAAATAGTGAGACACTGGCAGTCAGTCTGCTTTTTATATTTTTATAGCAATAAAAGGATACAGATATACTCCAGAACAGACAAGTGCAAAGATAATTATAAGATAACCCTTTATCATTTAACATTTACAGTTACAGCAGTAAAACATATGTGATAATAATAATAATATATTGATAATAGAAAATAGTATAATAATAATAATAATAATAATAATAATAATAATAATAATTGATTGATTATTATTGATTGATAATTGCAAATAGTATACTACTACTACTACTACTACTAATAATAATAATAATTATTATTATTATTATTATTATTATAGATGGATAATAGCAGCATATAGTGTAAACAGTAGTATAATATAGTCAATAATAAAATAAAAATCGTAAACAAAAGTGTGTAGTGAATAGTGCAACAACAACAACAACAACAACAATAATAATAATAATAATAATAATAATAATAATAATAATAATAATAATAATACGGTATATAATATATCCATCCATAATATACCTATAATCGCTTATCTTTTGTAGGGGGGCTAGAGCCGATCCCTCCTGTAAAAGTTATGCTCTTCTCTTACAAAACAGGGGATGGAAGCTAAAACCCTTGGGATTGGGCGACGCTTTGCACAGCCCCAAGCTGCACATGAGTCAGGCGTCTTTTCTCCAGTCCACTTATGAGAGTTATGGCAAGTTGCCCGGTCCAATATGGCGGATCAATGTATTTACATGTCTATGAACTAGAACGTCCAGTAAGTCTAGGAACTACAGCTCCCATGATGCACATGAATAGAGCAACAGGTTTTTTTGTATTTCCGTATAGAACAGTTGATAGCAGTTGAGGATTTGGTTTCGGTTTTAAACAGTAACGCTAATAAATAACAAATTGTTGCCAGACAAGCGTCATTTTAATCTACTCCAATGTTGTAGCATTATCGCAGTGTTTAATCTACCATGATGGTGCAGTATAGGTGATCACAGAGAGACATAACAGCGCGTGCAACAAAGCCGAATCCTTAATACAATAATTTTATATACAAACAGAAGATGACAAAAAAACGACTCAGCACGTGCAAACATAAAACAACTATATCGTTTTAATATGTGTTTTTAAAAAAGAAAGTGCAGATCATGTATCAGGACAGTGGAGTGTGTCCATCGGTAACGATTTACCTGTGCAGTCGATGGCTCGCGCTGAAACTCTGCACTCGCGTGATGTAACAGAAACGCTCGCGGCTCACACTCTTCACATCCTTCTCCATTATTACACACAACTCTGAGTTAGCGATACTGTTACACACAGCTACAGCAACTCCACAATAAAGCGCAGGTTAACGAGTGGGGGGCGGGGCGCCGAATTTCCGCTGTGCTTCCTAAAGCGGCGTTTTCATTGGACCGCGCACCTGGATCGTCATCATCCAGGAAGCGCGAGCTCTGTTTTTCCAGTGATTTCATTGGCTGCTGCACAAACCGCCTCAGAAAGCTGTATCATCTTTACAACCAAGGGGATAACACTGGATTCCTTCTCCACACAACTTACACCAAAACTAGTATCCTGATAGCTTCTTATATATATATATATATATATATATATATATATATATATATATTAGAAATGAGTCATTTCTAAATTTTTTGCAAGCTTGGATAGCAAGAATTATATGTGAAATAAATAGACTGTTTACTCTTTAGGTTCTGTTTAATTATAGAAATAAGACATATCATTTATAGTCAGGAAAAGAAATTACTGAACTCCACAATGCAGAAATGTGTCACAGTTACAATACTGAATGTATACTATAACAATTTCAAATTTTAAGGTTATTTTTCCATACATGGTTATTTTAATGTGATCCTTCCATTCATAACTCTGACTCCATTTAGAGCATTTAATTTTAATTCATTCTGCTCTGTTCTATTATTAAAGCTGCAGTATGGAACTTTTGCCTCTCTATCGCCATCTCTGTTTGAAACATAAAATTGCAGGTTACTTGCAGAGTTAATTTTTTACATGGGGTGTACTTCAGCATTGCTCCCCTGCGTGGATGAGCAACATAGGAAACTCGATACCTAGCTGAATCAAGCGAATAAGTGCACTAATGTTAGCTAGCTACCTACTGAGCCACTGAAATGTCTTACCTGTTGGGCAGAAAAAAGCCATCTCTGCATCCGTCTTCAATCCCTTCAGATCTCGGAGTTGTCGCCACCTCTCAAAAGCCATACCGATTTTTATTCTTGTTTTAGCATGGGCTCTTTCACGTTCCCTTTTTTGACTGCAGGCTCTCCGCATTTCAAGGTTTCTTGGTTTTGACAACAGGTGATTCCCCAGATGTCAATGATGATTGCCATTTAGAACTATCCAGGTTAAAAGCAGCCATCTAGATGAGAAGTTTAAATTCTAAGCAACTGTTGTAAGAACAAGCTACAAACACTCCACCATACTCAGCACACACACACACACAATATAGTAGCTGGGTCTTCTTCTTTCTGTTTACGGACGTGACATTACCACACAAAAACGAATGATATCAAACTGAGCTTTCCAACGAAATCCAACCTGATAGCTCAAATTCTAAATCATTATTATAAGCTTACTGTTGCAAATCGGAGTAAGGTAAGGAGACAGTTTTGAACACTGATTTTTGATATACTTGCTCAGTAATTGATTTTTGTTCATTTTTAACAAAAAAAAAAAAAAGTTCCGTACTGCCGTTTTAAACATTTTGGTTTACAAGACAGCCTGAGTTACCTGTTGATTTCAGGCTCCAAAATTGGGAAATTGCACAGTATCTTAGTGATTTTTTTCTAAAGCTTGCTTTTATTTTTGTTATAAATGACGGTGGTTTTACATCGTATTAAAGGAGCATGTACTGTAGTGTAAGAGGTCCTTTGCAAGAATATACCATTCATCAACTTCTCAGGCATACACATGGGTAACAAGAACGACTTGTTACCGGTGGAGGCATCCCCACTGACACCACTGACACAGAGTTCTAATTGTATATACTGTATATTTCTTTTTTCCTTGCATAGTTCCTTACAAAATTTGTTACAATGAACACATTGCATATTAAAGTATAATAGAATGGAGATCTTAACATTAATAAATCTTACCTAAAGCTGAAGAGCACCAGCTCCAAACAACCACCACCACCACCACCACCCCAAGCATCTGCTGGTTACACACAAAAATCCTTAAACCTGTGTGAGGAGGGGGCATGTTTTATATCTTTATGGAGAATTTCTCCATATGTCTCACAGTTTTAAAATTGTGTGGGATCATTTGGCATCACATTAATTAGCTCCATCAAGAAATATGTCAAGTGAAGGTCTTCACAAGGATAGTAATATAAACCATAGGTGACAAGAACAGTATTTCCTACGCTGCACATCATTATTACGTCCTGCAACATTTTACTTTTCACATTGTTTTGATAAAATACAGTATCAGTATCAGTACAGCATACATATTTTCAAAAGGAAACCCTGTAGAGCTGTTTCCTGTAGTTTAGCATTTTAGCTGAGGATGGTCGAAGTCTTGTAGAAATGATGAAACACTAGAACAGGTTGCATTTTCATGAATGCAATTACAACTTTCCTGTCCTATATGTATAAATCAAGTTTTGGACATTGGGAGTTTGTACTGGTACAAGTTCGCTAGCTAGCTACACTTGCCAAATGTCCAAGACTAAGGCCAAGTCTTGAAGAAGTTCCCACATGAGCAGTGTTTGGCTGATTTCTCTAAACTCTAGATGTAAACTAACATCCTTTTTATATACTGTAACATTGTTGTAGATTAAAATAAGGTTCAGAATGTATGAATGTATTCATTTGTGATTTGAATTGTGGTTTAACAAATTTCAGTTCAGCATACAAAGCAGGACAGTTGAGGAAATGTCTTTTACGGATCTGGTGTCGGTAGAAAGAATGGGTTAACACAAAAGAATATTTGTATAAGGACACTTATATGAAACTTTCCTTCATTCATTCATCTTAAATAATCAGTTTATCCTGGTCAGGGTCTCATCCCTGGAACACTTAGCTCAAGGTGTGAGAATTCACCCAGGATGGGACACCAGTCCATTGCCAATGTTAAAGAACTTTGTGCGATGTCCTATCATTTATTTCATGAATAGATTTTTGTCTTAGAATTCTTATTATATACAATAAGAATAATATGGTTATATGGTCTAAAGAAATATGTTACACTGTCATTTGGATATTGTATATTGGCTAAGATCTAACACACAGTAATTTGATCAGGTTGCATTAATAAGGCCAAGAGGTTCCCTGCTGTGAGCTAAGCCATGTGTCACACTAAGTCTGCATCTCACACCTAACGCCATAGGAAATATCCAAAGTTGTCCCGCTAATGGATCAAATCAAGATCCAAACCATGATCCCTTGTAATCCAGAGCAAAACAGTCTCGCTTTAAATAGCAGGCACGATTATTTCAGGCTGTTTACTGAAGCTGAGCAGCTGAGCAAAGAGACCTTTCTCAAGATGGGCAACAGTAAAAGCAGTGCTCTTTCTAAAAACCTACTGGAGGACCTAAAGTCCAACACTACGTATACAGAAGAGCAGCTTTACGCATGGTATCAGGCCTTTCTGAAAGAGTGTCCGAGCGGATGCATCAGCAAGGAGCAGTTTGAGGGCATCTACGCCAGGTTCTTTCCCGATGCGAACCCGAAGGCCTACGCCCAGCACGTGTTCCGAAGTTTTGATTCGGACAGCAATGGCACACTCGATTTTAAAGAGTATATTGTGGCACTGCATCTCACTTCCTCCGGGAAGACTATCGAGAAGCTGGAGTGGGCTTTTGCCTTGTACGATGTGGATAAGAATGGCAGCATAACAAAAAATGAGATCAATGAAATTGTCAAGGTAATTTTTTTTGCCTACTTTGGCTGGCTTGCAAAATCATTGTAGAAATGCATAATGTGTTGGCATATTGCTGTAGGAATTGAATGGATTAATGCCTCCTCCCCTTACCAATTCAATTTTAGGTTAAGCTTTTATTTCTTTCATTTTCAGTCAATATTTAACATGATCTCCAAAGAGGACCAGAAAAACCTCCCTGATGATGAAAACACTCCTGAAAAAAGAACAGAAAAAATCTGGAACTTTTTTGGGAAAAAAGAAAAGGGTAGGATAATGGTTTTGTAATTTGCTGAAATCGGATTCACAAATCTGTAATCCTAAAGAAAGAGTTTAATTCGGTCACCAAGGCAAACAAAATTGTTGTGAATGTACAATGATGTAGTAACAAAAACAAAGTATCTCTGGTATCTATTCTCATTCTTTTCTCTCTGCAGATAAAATTACAGAAGGAGAGTTCATCCAGGGAGTGATGGACAATAAGAACATCCTCAGACTGATCCAGTTTGATGAGCCTCAGAAGATTCAAAACAGATTGAAACAAAAGAAGCAATAGTGTTGTTTTCAAATTTTCGTTTTTTAACTGATGAATTTTTGAATTTTCTGTTTTTCTGTCCATTATGTATGACAACACATTACCATTCTTTGACTAAATAGATTGCCACACTGAAATGTATGAAATGTCATGTTTATTATATTGATCCAAATCTTTTATAACAACATTTATATGAACAGACACAAGGCTGAAAATTGTAGATGAATACAGATGTTTGTATCAATTATACACTATACAAAAAAAAAAAAAAAAAAAAGTGGCTCAATCATGAAAATAAAGTAGGCTACTGTTTGTCCACAATATACAGTTATGCCCAATATACAAGCAGTCTGTTAAAAGCAGCCATTCATTAAAAATATGCTATATTCACAGTTCCACCTAGAAATATTTTAATATTGTTTGTCTATCGATTCTCTGGTTCAACGGTTTGGCATTACATTTGTAATTAAAAAAATAATAATAAATTAAATTAGAAGTGTATGTCAGTTGTCTCCGTATAATAAAAAAAAAAAAAGTTAAATTGAAAAGAAATTTAATGTTCATGTTATAGGGTAGTATGTAATATGTAGCAATGACCAATGTATATTTTAGTCATTACTGGACTACTGGCCTTTTTGTGACAGAGATAAGGTAAATCTAGGCAATAATTTCAACTGACACTGATTTGCCCTTTCCTTAACCTGTGAACGAGGTACATGTTACAAACATTAAAAGTCTTACCCATTTATACATGATATATACTATTATTACTGAAATTTAACTGGTTTATTTGGTTTCATGTGTGCAATAATCTTGTACAGTTTTAAAAAAGAAAAATTAACATAATTAATTGTCCACTCCTTTTATCACCAAAAAGTACCGAACATAAAGTGCTTCTGTACATGCAATAAACAGAACAACAGAATTTAAAAAGTAGCATTTTGATAGGTAGGCAATTCACATTGTATTTACATTAGATGACATCCTTTAAATCAGGGAGACAGAAGTTAAGACGTGTTGTGTAAGGTGTTGTTCTACATCTAAAATAATTTTGTAAATATGTACATATCCCTTAAAAAAACAGTTATACAACATCGCCTTGAAAGTTAAGTGCTTTTACCAGAAGGCTTAGATCAAAGCATTTGTTAAAAAAGAAATGGCTATGATAAGGACACCTACAACATTTCAGAATTTTTTTCACTGTGAATATGCTGGGATGACTACGCTTGCTTCTGCTAAAAATCTAATGCAGTTAGATGGTGTGTATGGCTATACTCAGTAAAAAAAAAAAGTACCAATGAGTATGAGTATTGCCCGATAATGTTTATACAAAAATTCACCAGCAATTTTGGTCTATGATTGAGTCAGTACCAGGAGGAGGTTAAAACTGACTCTCCTCCAGGATCTCCTCCATGGTCTCGCCCAAAGTCATGTCCCCATCACTGCTGGAAAGACTCTTCCTTGTGTAGAACTCCAGACCTGGACACTGTCCACAGGACAACTCTGCCCCTGATTGGATGGTCACCTGAGTGAGCTGGGTCTGTGTGGGGGCGTGGCTTCGCTCCTCGTATGAGTCGCTGTGGTCTGAGGGGTGTCCCGTCCCCTTCCATGACTTTTTCCATAAGTATTTGGGGTGCATGCGTGTAAAGCAGTTGTGATCCTCCAAGTGGTTGGAGACGAACACTTGCCACCTGTTCTTCAGCTCAGCACGGACCTGGAGATATAAGAAAAATGTGTGTTTCTCCAAGAGATAATAGTGCTATTGCCATTGAAAGGACATGGAAAGTATGAACCAGACTCACAGAAGCATGTAACATTTTAAATATTATAATATATTACAATGCTTTAACATGTAATATATTGTACAATGTACATGTAATATATTGTACAATGCAATGGCCGATGTCACTTTAAGGCTCTATTCTAATTCAATTTTTACTGGCTCTCATTGACTTCCCCTGGCCATTTTCTCCTGAGGCAATATCCGCTGCCATCTTAAGCTGTGCTTTAATACATAATTATCTCAAGTCAAGGTTTTTTTTAGTTAATTGAGTCAATATAGCTGTAGATATCAGGTGCAAAACTTTTCCAAAAGACACTATGAGCTTATTTGCTTTACCAAAATCTATTTATAAATGTAAACAGGAGCAATAATACTTAACATTTTAAAAGAATATCACTTTAGATGCAATCAAATTTAAATTGGGTTGTACTGAGCCAACTCTTCCATCTGTATGACAGAAGAAACTTTGTTACTTTATTCTGCTAGTTAGTTAGCAAGCCAGTATGACCTTGTTCAAAGGAAATATATATATATATATATATATATATATTTAATCTGCAAGAAAATCACGTTGTTTTGACATTGTTTCTGTTTGCAAAGGCAAGTCTGTTCTGATTTTAAAATCTTGTCACAAACTCCTCCTATCACCACTGCTTGTGCTGATCATTCATTCTCCACATGCCTTTGTTTGTTTTGACATGTGCCTTTGTTTTGGTTTGGGTCCGCGCCCCTGTCCTGTCATCGGTCTGTTATCCATTGTGTTTAACTGTTTGTCCATAATTAGTTTGTCTATTTATACCCAGCTGATTCTGTGTTTCATTTTGACGTCTTATCATGCATTCGTGTCATTAAGTCCGAGCCTTGTTTTTCAAGTTCCGTATTCTGTGTTTCCTGGATTTAACCCTTTCCCATTTTTACTCATTTCTCAATTATAGATATTCCTTGTTAGATGCTGGTTCTCGGGTCTTCGACCTTCACTATGGACTACGATTAGTATATTCACCCTAATAAAACTCTTGCTGAGTATACACATTTTGTACCCTACCTCTCACCCACTCACTCCAATACACCACAAATCTCTTCACTTATACACACTCCAACAGGGTTGCCAGGTCTGCTTTGGCGTTTCGGCTCATTTTAATACACTGAATGTACAGTATGTGTGTCAATGAATTGGTCTACTCATTCTCATTGCTATTTTTTCTTCATGGCAATATACTGTAGGTAATAATAAGACCATGCTAGTACTTCCGTGAAAGAACTGTTTAGAGAAACATGTTTGCAATATTACTGAAAAATGTATTTTTGGTATCATTTATTAATTTTACTATACATTTGATCTCAATCTACTCTACTTGTAGAAGCAGTGTATAGTCTTGGGAAGAGGTTTGTTATGGGGATGTTTTGGAATGGTCAATGTGCTGCTTTTGTCATACAGACTTTACAAACATGTACTTTTCCCTTGTGCTGCTAGAGGTCGCTCATGTAACTTAGATATTACCTTTCGAAGTGAAATTAACAAGGGCATGCCTCCAGGAAGTATCGAAATACAGAAGAAATCAAAAAGGTTTTAGTTTTAAAAAGTTTTAGTGATGTGTGCTTGCTCAAATTGCACGTATTCTAAAAATGAGCTCCACTGACTTACCTCTCCATTGGCAAAACAGTACAGAACAGCAACCAAGAATCCCTAGTGAAAGAAATTCAATTATTAGCCCATTTACAGATAAGGATGACTTTCTCAGATATTTTTGCCAAGCTGACAAAGACAACCATCAGGTTATTACCTGGAAAGAGCTCAGGGTTAAATTGATGAAATTTCGCACATAGCGATGATTTCCCTCAATAGTTTCGTCTATGAGTATCATGAACAGAATTTCGTGGACCCCAAGCAATGGAATCAACACCAGTGTTGCTCTCACTAAACTGCAAAGGGGAAAAAGGAAACAATAACTGGATGCTCTGTGTAATATATATTGAGATCCTGGAGTTATGCCAAACTATGCAAACACATACCAACCTGTATCTGTAGTCCGTAAACCTTAGTTGATCAGCTTTTAATTTTGACAGCAGGAGGTTTATGATCCTGAGAAATATACAGAAAATAACCTGAAAAACAAAGGAGCATTTCAGGACTGGAATTATGACCTTAACTCCACATGTAACTTACTCTAATGTACTCATCCCATGCAAAATATCCCATCAAAGCCATTAATCACTACTTCAAAACAGTAATGGAGGTTTGAAAAACAAGATGTTAATGCTAACTTGTTTTTATTTATTAAAGAATGAAATGTTGTATTTATATCTGTTTATAGTCACATTTAATGTTGCAGATCATCTGTGAAACATGTTAGTTCCAATTATCACTAACATTATAACAGCTATAAACTTTTGTTCCTTCACCAGCCTCTCTTTTTTCTCTCTCCTGAAGTTAATTAGACCAAAAATGTCATTTCACCAAGAAGCCCTCCATCCTGAAGTCTTTTCTGTGTTGGAAATTTTAAAGGAACAGCTTTACCTCTGACTGTTACAGAGCACTAACATTGGAGACTACTTCCAAGAATGATTAATAAACATCTCCACATCATATCAACAGTTACAATGGTTAATGAATGTGGTGTGTCCCAGTTTATGTTGTTAATATATAAATGCTAATGGATTAGACTGAGCACATTAATATAAACCTGTGATTTGCCTTGCAGCCAGGAATACTATCAGAGCTGCTGTTATAGAAATTTAATCAAAACCTTCTGACTAATCAGATTTGAGAATTCAACAGCGCTGTGGTGTAGTGCTGGTGTAGTCATAAAAACCCAACCTCCGTCATGGAAAAGTGCAATGTAACAATCATTCAGCTCCCAGTTGGGAAGTAGGGTAACAACCACTTTGGCAGTGTACAGAGTGAACATATTTCCCTTTGCATCATTTTCTACTTGGTAAAACTTTTACTTTATGTGTAGCTTTTGTGTTGTCAAAAGGTGTTTTAACAACATTGTAAGCTTAGATTTATAATGCAGTTCTGATGATTTCAGCCCAGTGTTACTAATGCGATAAGACCATAGTGACAGAATTAAATGACATACCTTATATGTCATTTCTCTTTGCTTTATCAAATTCCAAGACTAGTCATATGAATATGACTTTGCTCTAGACATCTATGTTTTCGTCTGAACAGAAGCACTTGAAGGCGTTTAGATAAGAACTTGGGAAAATCTACTTGAAACTTACATTTACATTTATGGCATTTGGCAGACGCCCTTATCCAGAGTGACTTACATTTATCTCATTTATACAACTGAGCAGTTGAAGGTTAAGGGCCTTGCTCAAGGGCCCAGCAGTGGCAGCTGGGCATTGAACTCATGACCTTCTGATCAGGAGTCCAACATTTAAACCACTGAGCTACCACTGCTCTTCTTTCTAAATTCTGGGTACTGTGGATTGCATTATTATTTTTGAATAGCTCTCAGAATGTGGGCTAATATGTTACATTTAGATGGTCATTCTTCTGACAGATTGTGGCTAGCACTAAAAACAGGACAGTCTGTGGCAGAGCTACGTAGTAGCTACGACAGTCATGATGATAATGAGCAAAAAGTACAGATACAGCATCTATACCAGGATCCATCATATTCAGTCCTAGAGGGCCAGAGTCCAGGAGAGTTTGGTGATTTATCCTTCTCAATACCTAATCCAACTTGCCAGTTAATGGCTAGGATTAGCAGGTGTGCTAGAGTAAGGAAATCGAATGGTGCTGAAGTAATGCCCCTTGATCTATAATTGACTCTATTAAAAGTATGGAGTATAATACTTACAAAAACTGACAGTGTAATTGGAGCTCTAATAATCCACCAGATCCATCTGTTAGTGATGACCCAGCAGCTTTGGGAAAATTAAAACACATGCAGCCAATATTTAAACATATATATATATATATATATATATATATATATATATATATATATATATATATATATATATATATATATATATAT
>CM075014.1:8001736-8018759 GCA_037576675.1 Pangasius sanitwongsei | reverse complement strand
CACTTAAGTTCATATGTGAGTCAAGGCAGGTGACCGAATACTTTTGGTAATATAGTGTATATATATATATATATATACACATATATGCACTGTGTTTTCTGGTATTTTACTGAACACTAATGCCCTGCTTTAATTGCCATATTCTTTACGGTGCATATAAATGTACAAAATAAATACAATTTTTTACACTTTATATATGCTGTACAGTGTCTACAATGAACAAGGACTAAATCTGTACAGTTAAGCAATATCACACGAGCAAGAGTTCTGTTATACTGAATATCAGCACGGCTGTGATTCGGCCATATGCAGACAATCGCAGATAATCACAACCATGCTGATTATTACAGCATGACTGTGAGTGTGATATTGCTTTTAAACAACAGTTCTATAAACAAGAAATTAATATTGAGTAACTGACATTTATACAGAATATGGCCAAATATCTTGTTTATTTTTGCTCCATCAAAAAAAAATAGTTTCCAAAGAAGTTACAGCTGGATTGTTACACGTTCCCATGCAACGGACAGAATGAATCACACATTCAGTCACACCACGGGCACCAATCCACCTACCAGCATGTTTTTGGGAAATGGTAGGAAATAGGAGGACCCTAAGGGAACCCACTGAGACAAAGATGCTGGGAGAACATGCAAAACTCCACATAGACAGTAACCTGAGCTGAGAAGCGATCTAGGGAGGCGGCATCGCTACCCACTGCACCACCATGCCATCAAAGTAAAAAAATCAGTTATAGTAACAGCGATTTATATCATAGAAATGTGATATTAAAACCTATGCAATTAACACTGAGACAGACATACAGTACAGTAACACAGTACAGTAACACAGGTTCTGTGTTAAGGGCTTAATTTAACTAAGCACAATTAGGCAAAGGTTTTCAGTCTTGCATGTTAATCAGCTTTGGAATCATACATAAAAATCAACATATAAAAAAATACCAAAAAGTGCAAAAAAATATTTTTATGTTATTTTGATTCCATAAGAAATCAAAGAAATGTTTTCATTTTAGAAATGTAACAAATTTTCCTTCAGTCAAAGAAATATTTTTTACATTTCTGAAATGAAAACATTTCTTTACAACACAGAGGAAAACAGTATTACATCATTTTTATTATCATCATTGTGCCATGCCATGGTTTACATTTTTTTTTTTCCAAATTATAGTACCAGAGCTCTGCTCTACTTGACATTCACATAAACCAAATGTGGGGAACCTTAAATCTCTGTTCATCAATGAATAGAGACCACCACAGGACAACAAACCAAATATTAATCATTCTCAGCACATCTGTGACACTGATATACTGTACTAGTGTCATGGAAGCGTGTGTGGCATGGGTATGAGTGTAACAACAGAAGTGTCTCTGGTGTATTTAAACACCAGTCACTTTTGGGATGAGAACGATTCACCAACACATCCAGCCAACAGTGGCCTTGTGTTCAGACACTAAGCACACACTTTGCATGGAACAAGATGAGCTATACACCAATGAGTTGGGTATATCTAATAATGTGTCCAGTAATTGTACATATATATACTGTATATGTGTGTGTGTGTGTATATGTATGTGCGTGTATATATATATATATATATAAATATATGTTTTGCTTGCTGTTCTACGCACCAGTTACATTGTGTAGGGTGGCTGCCAGGGTTCTGGTACAGTTTTCTTTATATTCAGCATGTTTATGCAACAAATCTTCAAAGGTGGTGCCAGTGACCTTTAAGAATGGAGTTAAACAAAAAATACAGCACATCGAGTTTACGCATCATGCAGTCTATCCATCTATGTATTAGGCCATCTTAATACAATAAACAAAAGGAAAAAATTTTATTAATTAATTAAAACATTATGTTAAACATATAAACCTATATTGTGGATGCACACAAGATGGCAGTGTTTAAATAAAATAAAATAAAATAATATTACATGATAACAACTGTTGCATTCATTTTTGTAAAACTCTCAAATTAGTATGAATATCATAACATCACTAACTAAAATTAAACTTAAGTAAAATTAGATGCAGTTGGGTGACATATTAAAGAAAATATGTTATGCTGGGATATCTATTTATTTATTTTGCTGTCATGGTTTGGCCCACTTGTTCCCTTATAGAGAAGAGTCACTGCAAATACATACAAAGTTATTCTGATCACCTTTATCCTATGATAAAACATTTCTATCCTGATGGAAGTGGTCTCTTCCAGGATGACAATGTCTTCATTCACAGGGCTTCACTGAATGCTTTGCTAAGTATGAAAATTACATAAATCATATGCTATGGACTTCACAGTCACCTGATCTCAACTCAGCTGAACAACTAAGGGAGAATTTGGACTGATGTGCTCTTTATCACCATCATCAAAACACCAGTTGAGGGATTATCTTTTGGGAGAATGGAGTTTATCCCTCTAGTACCATTACAGAGACTTTGTGCAGATGTGCAGTGAAGCAGTTCTTGTGGCTCATGGTGGATGAACACCTTAATTTTTTTCTTTAATTTGATCATGAATTTGATCAAATTTTGAAATTGATCATAAAAATTGTTCTTCAAACAAAATCTGAAATCAGTCTTACTCAATCTAAATTCCCTCTAAATACAATATGTTAACATATTATATATCATAAATAAAATATAATATATAATATGTTAAATAGGTGACAGTTCAGGTGTTGTCACATATCTAACATATTAAAAATACAATTTTTACAATATCATAGACACACGTCTGTTGTTTGCGGTGAAATATGTGTCTAAGGGTTGGGCAGTTGGATCTAATATTTGCTGCCTGCTCACAACCTAGCAACCATTTGCTCACACTGTAGCCCTTTACCAAATATTTACCCCAAATTTCCACACTGCATCAGTGGAAAGTTTTCAATTAGACAACTGAACAGAAGACCTGAGATTTATCTCCAAAACATCATGTCTAAGGTAGCGCCTGGATAAAATCAGTTTCCAGTGAAAAATATTTTTTCTCCACTTTGCTTCCTATTAAACTGTACTTTTGTAAGAAGATTATTTTATTCATGTTAAATGAATCTTCTTTAATTTTGACACTTTAATTAATGAAGTAATTAATTAATTGAAGTAAACATGCAAAGCTGTTTTTTTTTTTTGTATTTTAATATTTGTAGCGAAATAAGTGAAAACAAACCACTCTTTCTAGTACACAATAAATATTATTTCTCGTCAAATGAAAGGTTTCAGAGAAACATGCCGTAACCTTTAGCAACAGTTCTGCAACAGCAGTGAGTGTGCCAGGGCGTTCACACTTACCCGTGTGTATGGGAGCAGCAGAAAGAGAGCAAGGAGTTGTATGGTACTCGTGCTTGTCAGCCTCGTGGCTGGCTGGGGGAAGATCCGTGTATCCATGGCTCACTGCTCACCTTCTTACAAGGCGTACAGTGCACCAGGACTTCTTACTACATCCCTGAGCCCCTCTAGCACTGTCGCTCCTGAGAAAATTTCCTGTTTGATGTATGCCAGTCTGTTAGCACTTGATCAGAGTAGGCTTGGTGAGTAAAAGTAGTCTTGATGAATAGAAGTATCGTCTAGAAGAAAGGTAAGGTCTTTGGAGCTTCCTCTAAGCCACACTCTTCCGGCACCCCGTCTTCAACTGGGAATGTGTCTTGCTTACTCGCTGGCTACTCTCCTCTTGGCCCTCCCCAACCACTCAAGATAAGCAAAGAGGTCAACCTACAATGACAGCTCATTCTGTAGGAAGCATTCTGACAAAAAAAAAGATCAAACCTTGCATCACATGTTACATCTAAATCACATTTCTGGAAGGGTTTATGAATTTTATATGTCCCTCAGATGTTATGAGTGCCATACCTCTGAATCATAGATAGCAGCACAGAGAAGACAGCCTGTACTTTATCCTGAGCAATCAAGCCATCTAAAAAGTAGCGTCAGAGTGGATGGTGCATAATGTAATCTTAACAAGTTCTTATCCAGCTGCTTAACATTCTTAGACTGTTGTTCATACAGAACGTGCTTCTTCAAGCACAGTGTAGAAATCTAGGCAGCTACAAAAAGTTATATTTGACACAGATATGTTGTTTCTTTACAGTATTTCTGTTTTATTATATACATTAGGATAGTATACCTAATATCAGCACCACTGTATATATGAGATATGCATCCAGAATGACTGTGTTTAATTACATTTTATGTCATTGGTTCCTTCTTCATGTATAGATTAAAGCAGGTAACAGGACTTGCTAAATGGATGTGAATGCTCTGTAAATGTACACTGCGCTCCACTCAGGGTCACATTAGTATGATTGCATTAGTGTCAACGCAGGCCATTTCCCTGAAAAGGCAAATACCCACACCCCCCATTTCAACATCAGAACAGCCAAAGCAAAATACATTCATAAACAAAAGATTAAGACATAACCATTTTGGCTAATTTGCTTGAAAGTGCATTATGCGTTTTTGCTAATTATGTAAATGAAAATGAGAAAACTCAATTTGCATAGACATGAGGCACGGCAGTAATGGGCAAAATGGAAAAGCGATTAGCTAATGTGACTGTACGTATTTGTCACTAGAAACCTTTTAACTTGGTTACAGGTGTTTTTCTGTTCATGGCAAGTTAATCTGATCTTAATACTGAGAGAGCACCACAAGCATCATCATATCAACACTTAAACAGCCTGACCTTCAGCATGCAGTACATTTCCACTCTTTATGATTTTATTTTGCATCTAAAATCTAATGTGGTAAATGAAGGTAAAATAATGAGCCATTAACAAAGTTTATAGTCACAGACTTATCAGAGAAATACACACACACACACATGCTTATCATTTCAGCTTTTGAATAGATATGGTTCCTACTGGTATTATTATCTCAGGTGTATAATTTTTTTTGCAGCCTGACACTGAATAAAAATATCTGCCAAACATTCATGCAAAACATTCATGCCAATATTTGCTTAAGCACATTTATTATATCATATGTAAAAACACTGCCTGTATTTTTTTTTTCCATTGTTCAACTAGCAAGTTTGGGTGAAGCTGTTCCTACTGTAGCCTCAGATTCCTGTTCATGTCTGACAGGAGTGGAACCTGATGTGGGTCTTCTCTTGTTGTGGCCCGTCCACCTCAAGGTTTGATGTGATGTGTGTTCTGAGATGCTTTTCTGCTCAACGCGGTTGAAAAGAGTAGTTATTTGAGGTTACTTTCTGTCAGCTCAAACCAGTCTGGCCATTCTCCTCTGACCTCTCTCACTAACAAGGCATTTCCACCAGCACTGGCATTTCCTCTCACTGGATCTTTTTGTTCTTCTCACCATTCTGTTTAGACTCTAAAGACTGTTGTGCATTAAAATCTTAGGAGTTTCTGAAATACTCAAACTAGCAGTCTAGCACTCACTGTGACCACATTTTTGTGCCCTATTCTGATGATAATGCACCATGTAAAAAACATAAGTCATCTCAGATGGTTCCCTGAACATGATAATGTGTTCAGTGTACTTCAATGGCCTTAATATTCGTTAATTTCTAACTAATCACCTGTAATCAGGTCTATCCATCATAGATGATCAAACCCTAGGGTATTTAGGTTACTGCAGTGAGGGGATTACTACTAAATCACTGACTATTCCTTATTACATTGTGATGCAGTATGTAGACGCAGGAAAGAAAGAAACTATGACTGCGCACCTATTTCTGTGACTGTATTTTACAGTCAGGTGTGGGCACACATGATATATTGTACATAAGATAGTTGTTAAGCATTGTACATTAATCATAATAAAGTCAGGAAGTTATTAGAAAAGGGGGGGGGGGGGGGAATAAAGCGATTTAATGCATGTTTGCAGAGTTCATCACTGTCTTTGGGAATGAAAATTTCTGGTTTCCTAAACTTTGTAAATTGTACATTGGATCAACATCCTCTCATTTGATTTAAACACGTACTAGAAATATAAACTAAAATAACAGTACACTTACAGTGTCTTTGCTTGTCTTTGAGAGACTTAAGAAATTTCCCATGCTCTCTGTCTCTGGGGTCAAGATGTGTAACGGATACACAAAGCAGAACAGACAGAATACAACTGTATAAATCTGCACAGAAGCCAAAGGCACTTGATCAAAGGTTGCAAAGCATTTGTCCAGTAAGCGTCATGCGCCAACTCATAGAAAATGTATGGAATGCAACCAAATAACTGACAAGTGCCGCTTTAGTGAAAGCGTAGTCGTGAAGATGTGTCAAGCGACCTACATCTGAAGAAAAGTTTATTTTCCACATTTGCAGTTGAGTCTTCGGAACATTATTTTATTGGAACATGACCAATGTGACCAGTTACTACTATGTAATTGTAGATTCACTGATCACTTTATCTCTTTATTTACAATATTTTATTCAAATCAGTGTGCATATAATTTTCGTATGGTTTTTAGCAGTATCCAAATACATTTTTCACTGTTAAATAACTGAAGACAGATACACACACAGGCTGTGTAGTTGTGCAAACCCATCATAGTGCCGTATGGTCCGCTATGCTCAGTGCTTACTCACAGGATCGAGGATTGCATTATATCACATTTTGGTGACTGCCTGTGTGGGGATGACTTAATCAGCACAGGTGCTTGGCCTGACTGCGACACTGCGAAAGTACTCAGTATTTTCTTTAGACTAACAAGGTGCTAAATCTACAAAAAAAGGTCAAATCATCAAGAAATAATATTTCAAATATATTTTTTTAGATCATGATGTGGTCTTCCTGAGAGGAAAAAACAAACATGTCCTCTTATTGTCGATTAAGAAATAACTAAAAGATTAAATAGATACATAAAATAAAACTCAGAAATGAATATATTGCAAAGTGATTACATAATAAATAAATAAATAAATAAATAAATAAATAATAAGGAAACATGAATATAAAAATGAATAAATAATCATATAAATACAAATGGAATAATAGTTTCATAATTCAGTGATTTCTTTAAAATGTTCTTATCCATTAATTTCTGGATTAATAATTGATTTAATTATTATTTTCTTTTTTTCTGGTCTTCTATAGCTGACAAAAGCAATCTATATTAATAGCAGCACAGCACAACAATCTACTTTTGAAATATGTGGTGTTTCCTATATTAAATCCAATTAACAATGTGTAGAATTCAATGAAATTATGCCCATGGTCTCTTGTATTAATATGGCATTTACTTTCAGTGCTTGTTTTAATATCATGCTCTGGAGATTAAACTTCCTGTAAATACTATAAATCATTATTGCACTAGAGCGTGATACTTGGGTTTCCCCTTATTCTCTACATTATCCAACAGTGCTTCACCACTTCATGGGGTTTTACACGTTTGATAAACACATGACTTTTCATGGGGAGAAGCCTTTACACTGTGTTTATGGCCAGTTGTAAAGGGGTCTGAGTATGTTTGGTAATTCAGACAGGTGGTATCTAGGAAATTTAAACAAGCTGCTGGTTGAACACATAAACTGTTTGGTTCGGTCAAACATTAAGATGTTGTATGCACGTTTTTCTTGCAAATTTGAGCCTTTTTTAGTCCATACAAACAATTTACATTTACATTTACATTTACGGCATTTGGCAGACGCCCTTATCCAGAGCGACTTACAATAGTGCTTTGAAGTCTATCAAAAATACATTCTGGTATTGGCTCACTAGGTCACAAACTAGGAATACCATCAGTCCAAAACTCTGTTTTATTTATTACAAATGATTATCTTTATCATTGACACCCAGTGTATGTGTGTATGTAGTAAAAATGTTTGCGCTTGTGTCTTTGAACAATTAAAAAAAAAAGGAAAGTATCGCATTTATCAATTTACTACTAATGTTAGATATAGCCAATTCAGCTGATATAGGAAACCTTTTACACTCTGCTACATCACTAGCAGTTTGGCAGCGCAAAGGTTAATATAGCGTGGCCTCATGTTCCAAAAGTTCATCAAATCTTTATAAATCATTCAGAAGACTTAATCTCATCCAGAGGTGACCGGTGTATGGAGGATATCCTTGCTGAGAAGTACCTGAAAGATTTTGGTAACAATATCAGACAATAGGTTCTCCTGGTGTGATTTCCTCCCAAAAATGTGCTGTTTGGTGGATTGACTACTCTAAATTACCACTAGGTGTGAATGATGGACTGGCGTCCCACCCAGGCTGCATAGCTATCTTGCACTCAGTGTTTACAGGACAGAATAAAGTGGTTAATGGATGATCAAATTAGACATTAACTGAAAACACAATACATCATTCAAGTAATACCAATGATGCAAATGTTAAGTCTTTGCAAAGTTCTGTGGAATGTTCTGGATTATATAAAGCATTTTTTGTGGGAAACAGCCTGGAGGCAGAACAAACTGGAGCAAAGCACTCAGCTGAAGTCTTTTGTCACTGATTCAAAGTTGTTGTTTTTTTTGTTACACTTGCAGTGTGTTAAACAAACTGACGTTTTATTAAAAGCTTAGCTGTATCAGCACAGGGCATTCTCTTTTTCTCCTAACTACTGCCCATTTATACAAGATAACATTTGTTGTATATAATACTGGTCAAATCATGCACAAAATGTACTTAGCGTACTTAATGTACCTTTACAGACTTAAAAGCTATTTGAAAACATGACAGCACTATGCTCTTGAGTCATCTGTATATTGGCTCTGCTTGGATCGGATTTGCTTTAGAGAATCAAGCGTGCTCATTCCTTCTTATAAACAGGCAAAGAAGTACACGGATGCTCAGGACACTTGCATGACTCCAGGGTCTGTTTACATTCTGTAGAGTGCTGGAGAGCCACTCAGCAAGCCCCCCAGCACAGAGAAAGTGGCCGTGCACATCCAGAAAGACCAGGAAAAACAAACAGGCCTCTGAACATCCTGTTCAACCTCGGTCAACAGTGCACAGCAGAAGCCATGGACATAGGTGAATCTGCCTCTCTCCACTTTATTGCTTTACTGAAGAAGCCACCAAGGGCGTTTCCTAGAAGTGATGGGAAGGTTGCAGATTTTCCTTTTATTTCGTTCCTCAGCCGAACACTGTAATAAAGGAGTTGACAGGAAGACTGTGGCATTGTGTTTGGCAGCCAGTTTTAGAGGGTGACAAACCGAGTCATTCAGGTGGAATTACCCAGCGATGACACTGCTTTCACCTCCACACAATCTCATTAGCAGGAAGTCTTTCTATCCCTCCGGGCGAAAATATGCTCTCAGAGTGCAATCAGCTCTCTATGCCTTTCACATCGCAATGACAGCTGCCCTCACCGTTAGCACGTAAACAGAGCCAAGATTGATTTCTCTCTGGATGTACTGTATTGGCAATTTATTATTCACTTAGTCACATATTCATTTGTTGCTGTCCCACTATGTACATGACAGGACAATTCAGAGAAAGTTATTTATGAGTTTTTCTGCAGCATCAAAGACAAAATATTAGTTATTAGTTGTTTTTTTTTTCAATTTTTCATTTTCTTTCTAAAACTGTAACCCTGCATTTAGAAGGTTACCTCCCAGGTCTGAGCAGTTAAGATCTGTGATGTTTTGCTAACTGATTCCTGATAACCATCAGGTCATTATTATCTCAAATCTCTGCTCATCTGACAGAAGTAGAAACTGCAGAAAATAGAAAGGGTCATCAGTGTATTGCTGTTAGAGGGCATGATCAACAAAGTACATATGGCTGAGAAAATGTAGAATTTGTTAGAGAAGTTAATAGATTCTATATTTGGACTGTCTCACAGACATACTAAAACCAGACGTCTAAACACTGCATGTGAACTTCTGTGCTTGTTCACATTCATGTACTTTTTATCCCTCTATGGTAATGCTATGGTTAATGGTAAAGCAAAGCAATTCAGTCTTGGGGTTGATTATTAATAAAGTTGCCTGAGTGGAAGCTTCATCACTGGATGATATATTTATTCAGTGGTGGACAGTAAACCATCACTAAAATGTGGAGATGGCTCTGAGGAAAGCTTTTGACCATGTAATTGGGTTATTTATCAACAGAAGACTAAATGACCAATGGTTGTTTATATCCCAGGGCTTGCTACGGAGGTCAAGAGGGAAGAGAGGGGTAACGGCTATCAGGACTCAGTACATGGCCCGAAGCAGTGAAGAGGCATTCATAACAGGATAATGGTTTTCTTTCAGATCTAAGCATTTAAGATCTGTGATGTTCACTTAGTTTTAAATCTTAAATCCTTTCTCATCTGACAGAAAGGTATGAACGAAGTAACTGGTGCAAATTCCACAGAGGGAGGAAATATGGTATGTTTAGCGTCAAATAACATTTGAGTTCTTCATTGTAGCCATGCCAAATTAATCTCAAATCTCCTGTGTTCTGTGAGAGATAAACATTTGATGCCTCGCAGTGAGAATAAATATATGCCCTGTGAGGATTTGCAAAGGCCTTTATGAAGTAATGGCTTATAAGGCTGAATGCCATATGATTAATTCCTGGAAGCAGCTGCAGATCTCCGTGAGAGAAAGCAGAAGACATTCTGATTCACAGTTCTGACTGGCCTTGCTAACATGTATACAGCATTCTTTAATCGGCACAGCCCAGTGAAGGAAGCTAAAACACTATGACGTAATGTACATCTAACATTTCAGGACTTGGACACCTACTAAACACAATCATGGGAATTGGTCTCTTTAGTCCTTCACAATTGACTGTTGTGAGACAAACGGTCTCAAATCATTGCTGGTAAATATTTTGTCTGTCTATATAATTTCTGTCTTTCAGAAAAGTTATGAACTTTTGAATATCTAGTGCATGCCCTTTCTGAAATTATTAAGTGCAGTATATATTCCTGTTTCAAGATCTGCTGAAGAACTTCCACCTCCTTTGTCCTGTGTTTCCTCATGGACGTTGTGGATGATCGATGAAACACTCAAAAGAGTGCAAGTTGTATGAAATCAACATAGAACCTGCATCTCCTCAAAAATGCAGGCAATGTTTGCCTGTGCACAAACAACATAAATTAAGTCTCTGTCTATTGGGCTGAATCCAAGCGCACTAGATTAGCAGAGTTCACTGAGTCATTCCCACCATGACCACATTTGGCCACATGTGTCACGTTCTCTTTCACTTGGCAAATAGGAAGGGGAACCAGGATAAAACTCACTGCCGGAGACACTAATGAGTCTTGCAGTACCTGCCCATATAATGTAAACGATCTACTAGCCAACGAATAATAACAGGGTGCACAACTATGGTCTTGTGTGCCCTGAGTCCAGCGTAGTTTGTTAGTTTTCCTGCTCACACAAACCCACTAAAGCTTGTAATTAACATATGATGCTTGATTCACCAAACACGAGTTCGGCTTCCTTGGGATTATGTCATTGCAGAGGATGCCGTAAAGATCAGGGAACAAATGTGACGTGAGATGCATGCAAAAAAGTTAAAGGCCACTGAGGCAAAATGCATTCATGTTTCTAATTTGACGGAGTGCAGATGTGAGCCACAGAGAATTCCTGACCATCACATACGCACAGCACCCTAGCATGTAAATAAATGAGCTATTGAATTACACTACCAAAACATGCACCAGAAAATCAGCCAAGGGCGTAACCTAGCCTGGGCATTCGTGGCTGTAGCCCTGAAGATTTTATTAATTCTCCACTTGGAGTGGTTTGTTACTACGTAACTGAATGGCAGTTAAGACATTAAAGAATTAAAGAATATGGCAGTATGGCAGTATTGTAATTTTGTATCTTCAGTGAACGGAGTGTTGAATTTTGTCTTCAGTGAACGAAGGCACGACCAATCAGGCTAGGTTTACAGGAAAATACATGGAAATACTCGTGTTATGGCTGACAGGTCTCAATTCTGCCAAACGCTAGCTCACACAGTCAGTTAGTGTGAGGGGAAAAAGGATATATGCTGATTTTTGACCAGTAAAGGGGTTGAAACTGAAACACTAACATCCTCTCATGCTGAGCCAGGAAAACAAGGTGTGTAAATGTCTATATGAGTTCCAAGTTACGTGAACATGATATGAGCAGAGCATAAGGACAGCTAACGTACTTTGCATTGAACTGTAGCCAGCTAAACGGATACAATGGTTGTGCCTCCCCTTGTCTAACGACACCAATCTAGCCTAGTCTCGTGTTAGATAGCCAAAAAGTTTTATATTTTATCGGTCTGGTAGTCCTACAAACAGTGATAACACCTGAGGCAAGTTTTATGATAAATCCAACTTTTTGTCTGATCATGTCATACAATGACAGCTAAGTTACCACAGCTTCCATAAACCAAAACTTTAGGCTATTAGCTGAGCTGATAACGTTGAGCTGGAAAATTGATGCAGAAGAATCTGGGCTCAGCCCTGGATGATTACCAGTCCAGCTAACGCCCCTGCCATCGACCACCTTTTAACGGCTGGTGTGCAACCTGTCCATTGCTTCACCTCTTCACCCAATGCACAGCCCTCCTATCATGCTGAAATAGCACCACACAGCGACTAGCTCAAGTAGTGCTTAACATATGCAGGGCAACACCCTAAACTGACATTGCTCAAAACTCTTTCTGATGCCCTGGTAACTTTTGCCCTGGAATGTTTTGCTGATCTGAGTCGCATTTTAGTTGTTACCGCAGCTGTTCTTTTTTTTACCTACTTGAACATACTTGAACAGTTCTATGTTTGTCCTCAATATTGTACTGTCACTGCACTTCACAATGTGTTTGCTGGTTTTAATCAATGTGTTTTGTTTTGTTTTTTCAGCTGGACTACCTATACATCTGCATAGTTGCACTATAGTTACTCAGATACTACTATTCATAAGTACATATGTATATGGTCCATGTGTATATACTTATGTATAAAGTTTCCAGAGATACAGGATGGTTTGACATAAAAGTTCTTCATCAGCTGTGCAAGTAAAGTGCACCTCGGGCTGTAGGAGGTGAAACCAGTTGATATATATGAGCAAAGATCTTCCCTACAATTTTTTAAAGGAAAAAGAACTTGAGGAAAAAAAAGAATCTTGTAATATTCTATATTTTATCTCAATCTTGAACTGCCACTGCACTATTGTATTTTGCAGTTTTTATTCAATGTTTATTGGACTTTTGCACTACTCATACTCATGCCTACCGTAGATAGATAGATAGATAGATAGATAGATAGATAGAAAAATCTGTACTCACAAATTACACATTTGTCCTAACAGATTAGTCAACAGTGTAAACAATTTTTTCTTTCTATAATATCTAATGCTTGGGTATGCCTTTCACATACATTTAGTAGTCATATTTGATAGCAAAAATCTGTATTGTGCCATACTGTTCACCAGAGGGCAGTACAGAACCATCTAAGTCTGGGGTAAAATGTTGGTATTGCACCAGAATCTTTGCACCATGAAACGAAAATGCAGGCCCTTCAATAATCTTACACAATCCAGAGAACAAGGAGGTATAAAGCAGGACGGCAGTGAAATCATAAAAACTGTTACAGATGATAGCCATGGCCATCCATAATCAGCCTGCACAAGCTTTATGACCAGCATACTGTCATAAATCGGATAAAATGCAGGCTCAGGAATGATTATTCAAAGCCCGGCTGAAATGTGCTTCCTGCTATTAACCTTAAGGCCTCAGCATGTAATTAGTTGATCCTGTGTCTGGGGACAGGCGGTGAAATGAAACTATAATTTATGGATCATGGATCATTAAGAGGGCAGCATCATTGGTATAGGTGAATACAAGAGATGCACTGATGAAAGATTTAAGACTAACTTGGCAAATAATTAACCGTGTATATCCTCTTCTTTTGGGATTCCTTACTACAGTAAACTTCAAGTGGAAAGAAGTAAATATTTTTGAGTGACACTTTGCTAACATCACATAAAATGCTTGGGAAAGATTCTACAGATTTTTATGACTGAAAAGATCTGATTTTTGTCTTTTGATCCATAAGCCACTGTACTTTAGGCTCAGTTAGACACCGGATACTCAATACCTCTCTGACTGCAGACGGGATGAATTGCCTTTGCTAGAACATCCTGTAAGGGCATCATCATACACTGTCTGTAATTTACATCTGTGCAGTAGCACATAATGATCAGAATGAACCAAAGAGAAGTGAGTTTTTCTGAAGCGCTTTAAAGGTGGCTGCATAGGGGTATTTTTTTTTTAATGCAGCTTGACTGATTTGTGTTTGCACTGGCTTATCTTCTTACAGAGGATATTCTCTGGGGAAGCTGGTCTCAGGCTCATGCTGTGACAGGTTTCAGGCATGAGAGCAGCATAAATCCTGTTATGGGGAGAGAGAGAGAGAGAGAGAGAGAGAGAGAGAGAGGGAGAGAGAGAGTTAGGGAGCTGTATCACTGTAATGTCCTTGTTTATTATCCTATCTAAATGACTGATTTCTTTAGATAGGATGAAAACCAATGGTGTGTGATGGTACAGGAGAGGATAGCTTTCAAGGTGGACAAGCAGAGACGGACATGAAGGGATGGTGAAGCAGCCTTGACAGCAGCTCTTATATTAAAAGCACAGACAGCCAAAAAAAAAAAAAAGGTTGAAGTGCATTAAAATTCAGTTCCTGCACATCAGTCATCCTGGACAATTGAAAATGAAGTATTCGGGTGCAACACCACCAGTCGGGGTGGGGGGTGCTAAGGGCATTAAGGTGTGTCACCACCCCTTATAAGAACAGGGGTGGACAATACTTAAGTAACTTAAGTATTGACTTATGATAATAATATTACAAAGTCATTACAATACTTAAATATTATTTTGCCATATTTATATTTTACTTAAGTATTATCGAAAGTGAATACTTGTATTTTTTACCTAATTACATTTCCAAGAAAATAAAATCTTACATTTTAGATGTTAAAAATACTCTTTATAATTCACAAATGTCTCTTCCTTTCTCATCCAGAGATTGAATGAATGAAGATGAACTAAAATAATCTTTGTGATGAAAACATGAAATTAACATTAAAACATGAAATTTCATCAGTTAAAAGTACTAGTTTCTAGTACCGAAGGGAAAAATACCTAAACACTGCAATGATGACTTGAAATCAACATGAGCTCGATAGGATTTATTAAGCATGGAATGAGTTGCATATAAGTAATTGACCTTTCAAAGATGTGATTTGTGTTTAGAGTTGAGTGTTGGCCTGTGCATTTCACAATTTCCACAAATAATTATATGGTAAAATGATGTAAACCTAAATTCATTTTAATTTTCTTCCTTTTTTTTATGACACTAGGGCTGAATTGCAATGCCATTATCTGTATCTCTTCCATGTGCCAAAAAATGCATATTTGTATTTAAACCAAAGTTGTTTGTTTTAAAATTAAAATTAAATACAAACTTTACCACTATATCTCCAGAATCACTGGAGAAGAAAAAAAAAACAGAAGTAAAAATGCCAGCACTGTCAGCATGGCGTGTGAATTCTGGCTCTGACACTTCCTCAACCTCCAGTTCATGGGACTGTTGTTTTAATCTGCTCACTTAGTTTTGATTTTTTGTTTGTAACTGCCTACAAAATTTTGTAACAAATTTAGTTGGCTGTATTTCCCAAAATATGAACAAACCAGTAGCCTAATTTAAACCACCATGACACTGACCAGGCAGTTACTAAGGATGAACAAACATGGTCTTTGTTTGTCCTGCAACCTTCATATCATAAATCTAGTCTTAACCAGATGACCTGCAAAGCCTCTTGGCAAGCTTTTCTAAAAAAAACAATAATAACAGCAATCATAATTTTACCTCCTATTCATCTATATGTGTGTGTATCTGTTTAGAAAACATTATCTGTTCATTCTGAACAATGATTCATATTCAGGTACATACATACCTTATACAAAGCAAATGGCAATAGGTTGTGAATTCTACAGCCACATGCGCTGGTGTTATATCATAGCCACTAACACTATGGCCCATTGCTCAGGTAATAGCAAAAAGCCAAGCTGAGCTATGAGAATACTAAGTGATGGAGTGTATACATCAACTCCCGTCACACAGAATTTGTTGTGCTCCAAGGCAAGCTGGGGTGGGAGACGGAGTGAGACATTGCCCTCTAAAACATGCACAATGTCTCCACTGGGCTATATCACCTGTTAAATAAATATCTTTAGAAACTATTCATCTTCATACTATTTCTTTTTTTAACATAGCACACATTGCTCTTTTAGGATGATTGCTTTGGTTCATATTGATAGAGGAAATATAGAAGTCCAGTAATTTAGGATTTAGGAGTGTCTTCAATCCTAAGAGCATAATTCATGAGCTGGGATCTGGAGTGGGTGTTTAATTACATCATTTTTGCATCATTAAAACCTGGTTTTAAGGCATAATTTATAGATAGATAGGTTTTCTCTCTAAGCTGTGCCAAACATCTGATGTTGAGAGATGGGTTTCTTCACTCTGGATCTGGATTTTGAAACAGGCCTGCAATATTGTAATGAAATGCAGTTTCACCACATTATCATTAATGGGTCAATGGTGCAGATAAAATTAATTAAGCCATTCAGACCTCAACACCATCAAACCTTAAATATCAAATTAGTTTTTCGCGTTCCTCAGTCAATATTATATGGAACAGGATTATATATGATCAGTTCAATGTGATATTGATTTCTATCACTCCCATGTTCATTTATTCATGCATCTTCATCCTGGTCAGTATCATGGCCAATCTGGAGCCTTTTCCAGAAACACTAGGCAGGAGGCAGGAACTCTGGATGGGACACCAGTCCTTCCTGCTCAGTTCATGTTTTACTCTATATCTATAAAGTTCACACAAAAAAAAAACTTATTAGCATTCATTATAAGGTCACCCTTCTATTTAATAGTGGCCCAATTCCCAGTGTTTTATGATCTTTATCCTTGACCATGACCTTGATATTTATAAGCAATCTACAGATGGATTGTGCCTAAATTCTCTTTATTACATTCTTCTTCTTCTTCTTTTTCCCTTCAGGGGTCGCCACAGCGAATCATCACTCTCCACCTATCCCTATCTTCTGCATC
>CM075014.1:7952213-8001636 GCA_037576675.1 Pangasius sanitwongsei | reverse complement strand
TTCCTGACGCAACCCTCTCTATTTATCTGGGCTTGGGACCGGCACAGAAGTCACTGGACTGTGACCCCCATGGCTAGATTAAATTCTCTTTATTACATTGTCACCTTATATATTTGGGTTCTAACAACTATCATGATGTATTTATGCACTTACCCTTACAGAAGAATCACATACATTTCACATGTAAGTAATAAGTGCTAACGTGAAAAATATATGAAAGTGCATTTCAGCATGATATGACCTAAGGCTGAACATTTGTCCTTAAATAAACCGGATATTAGACGTCATGTGAATAATATGTGGAAAATAAAAATCATATGTAAAAATAAATGAATCGTGTAAAAAAATCACATGTAAATGGAAAAACATTGATTATCGCGTTACAGTGCCACCTGTCAAGGGGCGGGATATATAAGGCAGCAAGTGAACAGTCAGTTCACTGTGTTGGAAGCAGGAAAAATGGGCAAGCATAAGGATCTGAGCGACTTTGACAAGGGCCAAATTGTGATGCCTAGATGACTGGGTCAGAACATCTCCAAAACAGCAGGTCTGGTGGGGTCTCCCAGAATGCAGTGGTTAGTACCTACCAAAAAGTGGTCCATGGAAGGACAACTGGTGAACCAGAGACAGGGTCATGAGCGCCCAAGGCTCATTGATGCACGTGGGGAGTGAAGGCTAGCCCGTCTGGTCTGATCCCACATAGGAGTTACTGTAGCATTAATTTCTGAAAAAGTTCATGCTGGCTATGATAGATAGGTGTCAGAACACACAGTGCATTGCAGCTTGCTGATTATGGGGCTGCGTAGCTGGGGTTGAGCTGGGCCTGACCCCTGTCCACTGCCGAAAGTGCCTTCAATGGGTACGTGAGTATCACAACTAGACCACGGAGCAATGGAAGAAGGTGGCATGTCTGATGAATCATGTCTTCTTTTAAAATCGAAAGGTGGGGTGCATGTGCGTCACTTATCTGGGGAAGAGACAGCACCAGGATGCACTATGGGAAGAAGGCAAGCTGGTATAGGCTGTGTGATGCTCTGGGCAATGTTCCGCTGGGAAATCAAGTACACCCCCTCATGGCAACGGTATTCACTAATGCCAGATACCACAGCACACCTTCAGAGGTCTTGTGGAGTCCATGGTCAGGTCAGAGCTGGTTTGGCGGCACAAGTGGGACCTACACAATATTAGGCAGGTAGTTTTAATGTTAAGGCTGATCTGTGTGTATGTATATATGTATATATATGTGTGTGTGTGTGTGTGTGTGTGTGTGTGTATATGTATGTATGTATGTATTAAAGACCAGGAAAATAAAGAAGTCATGTGAAAAAATGTAATCATATGTGAAAATAAAGGAGTCATGTTTACAAGATCACAAGAAATTAATAATTTTAAAAAAATCACATGAAAAGAAATGAATAGTTTTACACACACACACACACATACACACACGCATCTAAAAGGTAATGACATAATAAAAATTACATGTGGTAAAATAAAAACTTCATATGAAAAGTCTAATACCACATGTGAAAATGTGATCATTCTACATGAAGTTCATGTAAATTTTCAGTAAAGGTATTTAGACTTTAGCTCTTTAGTTCTTCATACTATACTGTTCAGTAAATTAAACTAAACAAAATAATGAAAAGCGAAACTGGAGCGTTTATAACTCTATGCACTGATTTAATGTTTGGCAGGGTTTCAGGAGCAGCTGTTGCAGCGTAGTTGCATCATGATATAGAGGGCAGCGGACAGAAAAGGCTCTCTCTGTATGCTTTATCATTTGTAATCACCTTGTCAAGAAAGATGCAGTGGTGCCACACGTGTCACAGTAAACAGTATTGCTTCAAACTGAGTCAATACACAGCAACTGCTTCAGACAGAACAGAGAGCTAACTGATATTTAGCTTGGGAATTTCACCGTTCACACTGAAGAAATAAATTCACTGATGTATATGTATATTTTCTCTATTGACATGTCACATATCAAGAGCAGTAAGTCAATACCTGAGAAAAGAAAACATTTTGATATAAACTAAGAGTGAATGAATATAACGAAGGAAAGATGACGTGGTTATATAGACAGCTGCCCATAAAATAGAACCAAAAGCAACGAATGAACAAACACGAACACAGAGTGTCCTATAAACTTCAAAAAATCTACCAACAGGGTTATATGAGCACCATGGCAGCTTCTCCGGGGAGAAAAGCATATTTTCTTGTGACAGATCTTACAAGAAGCTTATATAATAAAACAAGCAAAATACTGATCTTGGTCACAGCATTAAAATCACAAGAAGTGACAGATTCAGCAAAATGCCACGTACAGCTAAATAAGGTCAGGAACACTGCCTCAGTTTATCAATGTTTTACTCACTAGGCATTCATGATCTAACTCACTTCTTGTTTTTGAGACCTTTGTTCTTGTTTATGAGAAATCTTGTATGTAGTACTACATATTGTGATTATTAGCTATGTCATCTTATGTCTTAATTTCCAGTCCCCTGTGTCTTGTTTCCTGTTTTAGATTCAGATAGCTAATCTGCAAAGTTAGCTCAATAAACAAACTTTTCTCAAATGTAGTTGGCCTTAATTATGTTCTGTGAGCTTTTCTGCACAAGAGGTTGGATTCATTGGCTCTAATGGTCACTGGATAATAGAGAGTATTATAATCAGTTAATATCACATCCAGTTAACAGTCTATAATAAACAGCTATAAAGAATTCATGGGCAATGACCCAGGGCAACACGATGGTGCAGTGGCTAGTGCTGCTGCCTCACAGCTCCACAATTGACTCTGGATCTACAGTTGTGTAATTGTTGGGTAAAAAGCATGAGGGAAAAATGCTGATTATTTTGAAGTGTAAGTTCTACATATTATTTTTCTAGACAGTATATGGTAACTCTGGAAAATAAAACTTTTCTAGGTAAATTGTTATTTCTAATTTCAGGTGCAATCCTAAAATTCTTATGCTTGTTGCCTAAGTGTTTTAACCATGGCCCACTCTATGAACAAAATTTGACAATCTAAGCATCTTTGGTGTAGTTCTGAACCACACCAAAACCACTCTCACTCTCTCCTGACTCTTTCATACAGGTTTCTCCTTTACAAAAGGAAGATGGGGCCATTTCTACCCACAGAGGCCACTCAGGTGTTTGTTCAGTCCTTTGTCATCGCAAGATTGGACTACTGCAAATCAGTCCTGGCAGGTCTTCCCCTGCATGCCATCCAACTGATCCTAAATTTACTGTACGCCTTGTTTTTAATCTCCCCATGTTCTCTTACATGTCATTTCTGCATTCTGTCCACTGGCTTCTTGGAACTGCTTGTATCAGATTTAAAACACTGATGCTCCCCTACAAAGCCCCCACCAACCTGAAGGCACTTATCACACCCTGCTCTGCAGCACACTCTCTTCAAGCCTCTAGCATGGCTCATCTTGACCCACCATTCCTCAAGGTACAAGGACAATATGCCTCAGGACTCTTGCCTGTCCTGGCACCCAGGTGGTGCAATGAACTTTTCCTGGTTGTAAGAACAGCTGAGTCACTGGCTGTCTTCAAGCAAAGACTGAAAACTCTTTACTAAACACTTAAATCAGAATTAAAGCTTAAAACCCCTTGACTTGTACCCTGTTTTTGTTGATATACCAGCTTTTTGTTGTACTCCTCTCTAACAGCATTTAGCTTGATTGTATTCTTAGACCCTGACCTATTTGTACAAGCCTGAGGATATGATCTTGATAAAGACAACAAAGCACTTCTGTAAGTCACTCTTTATAAGAGCAACTGGTAAGTGCTATGCTGTAGAACAATATTCATAAACCTCAGATGAAATTCTGGGCTGAAATATAAAGTGCCTAACTTATTTTGACTGTACATACTGTTAGCCAGCTAGTTAATGTTAGCTAGCTAATAGCAACTACAATCAAAACGAAACTTGACAGATAATCTTAAATTGTTTCAGCATGGCTTATTCATATCCATTGTGCCCCACCATTTGCAAACTCTGAGAGCTAAAACAGAAGGCATAATGTTACTTGAACATTCATCAGCGTCATTTGAACATTTTCTTGTTCTCTCCTTTCATTTTCAATTCTGAAATATCCATAATCTGTCCCAGTTTTTTTTCCCCATGAGTAAACTTGACAACAGAGGGTCATAATCTAATGTTTCTCCACATACACACTTCACTTTTGCATGAGCAGAAATTCATGCTTCTTTACATATATTTTAATACTGGAGGCATTTTCTGAATAAATTAGACAAAGTAGCTGGTTTTCTTTTCAAAAGACCTATACAATGTAAATGATGAGGACAAATCATCAGAACACTGGTAGTGTGTACAACTCAAATATACTATATTACAAACTATATGATTAAAAAGAACTTAAATTGAAATTAACATTTGGTCACAGACATCTGATCAGATCTATTACTTAATGTGGTCTGATGCAGGCAAACACTGCATTTGTTTGCCATTCAAATGTGCATAATAATCTAGGATGTATATGATACCACAAATATACCATTAAAAAATGAGGTAAAAATAAGAATATATACAGTTTGCACCTAAAATGAACTGCGAGGGCTAGCACTGGATTTAATCACACACTGTAATATTTAGAAAGAAGTTTTATCTAATATTATGCCCATCTGAGATCCTCCTCCAGAAACATTTCTGAAAAAGTTCCTTTAAAAGTTTCTTTTCCAAAGGGAGTTCCTGAAGCCTACAGCACAGACAAAACAGAAAGAAAGAGAGCTCATTAAAAGCTAAGTAGTGATTCTGTTTGTCTTGGGACGCTCACTGTCTCGGCACTTTCTAAAGCATGTGTGTTTGAACTTGTGCAAGAGACTCAATATTCACACAGAGGGATTTCACATTAAAGCATCATTTTGACTTTAGAGTTCAGGCAAAAGAAAAGCAGCCCATTTGACTTCCAACCATACAGAAAAAGGCTACAGTCTTAAGGCAGTTATACTTCTAGAAAATAAGGCAATTGATCAAATGAATTTCGAGGAAGCACAGATGTATTATAGAGGGTAGATACTCAACTAATATACCAAACAGATGCTTGGTAGGTGAGGACATTAAACACTGAAGGGCTAAATTTGGTAAAACAGAAAATTGTATGTGAGTCAATAGTGCTGTAGTTAATTTTATCAGGAAATTAGAATTTCAGCAGTAACACTAGGACTTCAGACTGACCTGATTAAGTTAATAATATTAACAGCAAAAGTGAAATACCCAGAATACCTTGATAAGAAAATGAATATTTGAACAAAATATTCTAGGCTTAGTTAGTCAACTTTTTTTGTTTTGTTTTTGTGAAAGCTTTGTGAACTTCATTAACATCTCTTTGATGAGCTACAGTCTTTGGTTTGGTTTGGTTTGGTTTCAGTTTGAGGAAGAATAAACAGCCACAGTAGCTATTGTTAGCTAATGATACTGAATTTGTAACACTAGCATACATAAGATGTACCGAAATATTCTGATAGCTATGACTTTTTTTATAGCTTGCTAGATGACAAGCAAATGTTGTTTAGTTGTGTGCTTCTTATATGTAATGGGGATCCTGGGGATCACTCAAACTTACCCCCCAATATATATATTGTCTATTTTCTGGGAAGTACAAGGTTGAAGCAACCTTACAACACAAGAGAAAACCATTTAAAGTGAGGTACATGACTTATCCTTCAAAGCTGAACAAGGCAGAAAAGCCCTGAGAGCTTAGTTTCCTTGCTTTGCTCCTGTGACAAATCTGCAAATTACGTGCTTGAATTTCATCCTCTATCTTTTGCCCTCTCTCTTCTCTTTTCGCTGCAGAGTTGACCACACAAAGGTATTACAGTCAGCATCTTTGAGAATGTGTAACTGATGCCTGACTGATTACACACACTGCCCTGAGGTTAGAGCTGAGATATTGACACCTGTCTACCTCGGGTTATTTACATTCTAATTCATAAATTCATGGCTCTTTTCATGGTGCAGTAATAATAATGTGCAGGTGTTTCTCCAGAGGACTGGCACATGAATCTTGCACATGAATCATGCATGTGTAAATGTTTGCATAATACACTAGTTGATATTCTAAATACAGCTTCATGGAGGAAAGCATCACTGGAATAAACTGTAGTAACAATATAAGTTCTGTAATACCTGAAGACTTTCTGCTCCATCTCAAAGCGCATAATTACACCATGGCAAAGTCTGCACAATGACAAGGCTGTCATACCATATTGACTATGGCACTTGTTTCCTCCTTTTTTTTACTCCCTCTTTCCACCTGTCTCCTCGGTCCTTCACTGATAGAGAAGTCACTTCAGAAGAATCCATCTATTGAATACTAACTCAGAGTCTACCTGGGGCTTATTCACCGCAGTGTATGTTCCTTTTGTCTGTGCTGTTTGAATGATCATGCATTATGCACGGGTGTAGCGGCTGGCTCGCTGGCACAAAAGTGTCCCTGAGTTGGATTAAGGCTGAACAGAAGCACCGAACCTACTTCCTTTGATTTATTTACTCACTTATGATTCAGTATGTACACCAGCTGCCTGCAGAAAGGTGCCACAATTACCTTCTAGCATGGAATTGATAAAAACAGAGTCTCCTGTGCGTGGCTAACAAGCAAACTTTTTCATTTAGGAAAGAAATAGACTATATTACCACAGAGTCTCCCAGTGCACTCAAAGGAGGTTAAAATATTTTATTCAGTTCTTGTGGAAAAAAAACCAACAATGGATGTGATCTTGCTTTCACAATTGTTAGCAACAGGACTTTGTTGCTCTGGTTCTGGTTGAGGATTCTGAATTATGCATCATGAGGAACTTATAAATTAAATATTATATTTTATATCAAAGCATTTACAGATCTGCATCTCTAGTAATCCTAATAGGAACATCGTACAGTCACGAGTGCCTAAATCCACTTCTATTCGATCGAATTTGTTAGCAACAGAATTAGAGAAGCAAGCTGGGGCTGCATCAGTACCAGACTTTATTACAGAATCTACATCTTTAGTGCCTATGAGCAATTACAGTGAGCAATTAATATGAGTACAGTGTTTCCAGGGATACTCTCTTTGACTGTTTACTGTCTGCAGTATTCAGCATTGGTTTCAGACGCTCTATGCAGTATGAATATGTTTCATTGAATCCTATGCTGATATTCTACTCAGTTTGACCTACATAGAGTCAGCAAAATAATGGAAATACCCGAATGCTTGCATACAGTATAGTATGACTGATTTGGAGCTGGCCCATCCTTTGTGATATCCTTTGATATCTGTTATAAAACTGGACTGTTCTTCAAGAATACATTTTTGGAATTGGGCTGGTTTCATTAATCACTGGGCTGATTCTGTATTACTCCACAATTTGGTACCAAATTTGGCTGAAAATGTGGAGACCAAATGGGTTTATGAAGCTATGGCCAGTATTATCTGAAAGAACATTAGATAACCTATATTTTTTGTAATCTATATTAATTTATACTTTTGTAATCTATGTAATCTATATTTTTTGTAGTCTATGTTTTGTGGCAAGCCAGTGGGTAGCCTCACTGCTCAGGGTTGAACCTGAGTGCAAGTTACTACTGGCAGTGGAGTTTGACATGTTCTCCCCATATTCATGTAGGTTCACTCCAGGTTCTCCAGTTTTCTCAGGATTGCCTATGCTGAATTGCCCCTAGGTTTAAAAGTGTGTGTACATGGTGTCCTGTGATAGTTAAAGCAGGTAGTGAAGATTATGATGATGATTGATCTGAGTCAAATGTGTCCAAAAATAGTATGATGTCATTTGTGGACACTGATATTCTGATAATTTACATTGTATTTTAAAGATGTTAATGTATGTTTCAGGTAGTCACCAATATTTTTTACTCTGTTTATAGCACCTGGTTTGGACATTCTCTAATACATTTGCACTGAATCAGAACAGTGTATAAGTAATGAACACGAGGTAAAAGCTGTGCATCTGTGTTATGTGTAAACAATTGCTTTATGCCTTTTCTCTTGCCTTGCCTTGCTCACTGATTCAGCAAGGAAATACACATTAAATTTTGAGTGTTTCCTTAATACTTTGAATTACAATGTTTCTACAACAATTTATTTAACACATGACCTTCTTTTATTTGCATTAGTTAAAGTAATTAACAGCATACCAGTACAAAAACCCACGTTCTAACAAGGAGAATGTTTGAGTGATCTGTATCAATAATGTTTGACTTCATCTGACTCAACTGTGTCAACCTCTTACAGGCAGAGGTAGGACGCTGGAAATTTGGGACTATTTTCATGCCCGCTGGACACAGGAAATGGTGAGCTATTCTTATAATGCACTGAATGATAAGTCTAAAAGCAGAAAGCTTGTCTTTTTTAAGCGTGTACACTTCCTGCAGCACTGTATGTTCCTCTCATGGAGCAGCTGAGGTGAAAATGATGTAGCTTAAGGACAAAATGTTACATTATTGATATGATGAATCCACCACACTCGCAGGTTCTGGGAATAACTACATTATTAGTCTCAGTTCAGGCTTTGAGGGATTGTAAATACTGATTGGATTAGTTCAATTTAAACTGTTCTCTGGTGTGTAAAACTGAGTTGGGTTAAGGCATGAAATAATGAAATTTTCCAGGTTTTATGCCCAGGTGTGCGGTGTGAACATGTGACTTGGTGTGTGTGTGTGGGGAAATGGTTGTAGTGTGATGCAGTATTTACAAGCAGCATGAAGGCACTCTGCAAAAGGCTGTCAAGCATGTTAGCATTGTATGATGAAATTAAGGCACTATAGAACATCTGTAGCCAGATATGTTGACCCCTTTCCCATTTATCTGAGGACTTTAGAATGTCTATGCATATTTTGCATTTGTTTTTGGTGATGATTTCATAAGGCACAGCTGAAATGAGACTTCATGAACAAGAACACTAAAACAAATTTTAAATACATGTACTGTTTTCACATACTTGTCCTCATAGTTTTTATTACAGATAACAATCCCTTTGGGATATGTTGCAGAGGCATGACTATCCTACATGGACTAACGCTTCTGCTAACAGAATATACTGTATGTTGCCTATATGCCTATATTGACCCTGTCAGTCTGTAATCAAAACTAATCATTAATGAAATATATAGCAGGTTATTCTTTCCATGTAGGGTAGAAGCTGGCAAGACGCCCCTTTAACCAAGATTCATTTACTTCCTGACCAAACGATAGGGCTTCATCTAATCTCCTAGTCAAACACATTGATCGAGTCGCTATGTTCTGGCTAATGTTTGACATTTTAACTGGATGACTGCATTCCTAATATTTATTCTTCCATATTAAGTTACACATGATAAATGTTATATTCTACAATTATGACAGATTATATATTGTATGACAGTGTCACTGCTTTGCTAAGAATATTCCACCACCCAAACAGTGGTCTCATGGTGGTCCTTTCCACTGATGGGCTGACTGTAAATAGAGAAGATGGGTTACAGTCAGTAAATAAATACAAAATGACCTATATGTAGGTTTGCTTAATGAAATTGCGAGCGAATGTAGATACAAGCTAGGTGAACCTCAGAAGAAGACTCAAAGTATATGATTACTGCAATGAAAAAAAATTACTTTTACAGGCTAGCTAGCATTGGCTTTATGAACTAGCATTATTAGCTTTGCTACCTAGCCAGCTAAATCAGTCAATTTGCTAAATTAGCCAACATTTTAGCAAGCTATCTGGACAAAAATATCAAGGTGAAAGATGAAGAAAAAAGCTTAAAACTTCTATATATTAATGAAATCATTCCAACTGATCCCACAAAACATTTGGAACAAACATGATTTTGTTGGATTTCATTAGAAGAAACTCGTGAGAAAAGCTATGGCCACCCCTCACTATTGGTAACTTTTCATCCAAGCTGCTTTTTGATAAAAAAAAAATGCTAATATAAATTATTTTCATTTCTCCTTTTTTTCTTTATTCCTATATAATTTTTTGTCTGTCTATTAATAGCTTGTACAGTACAGGTGTGCTTGGCTTGAGCTAATGGTTTAAAAAAAAATATTCTAACAGTAGATGATGATTTATGGTTGCTAACAAGCATGGATCATTCCCTGCAGGACCTCAGAAATGGCACTGTATTGATTTTCTGTTTCAGTTGTCTGTGATGCTTAAGGCCCTGCCATTATCCATCATGTAACTCAGCTCGAGTCCCTACAAACAAAACAATAGACTCTCCTTGTGGAACAAATGTCCTGCAGGTTGACAGCAATGCCAATGCTAAGCTCACAAGCTGTACACTGACTTAGTGGATATTCATATTTTTGTAGCTCAGAAAACACATCAACACACTTGAATGCACAGCCTGCCATTTCTGTAGATGTTAAGCACTTTAACTGCTTGAATGATGTGTTTTTGGTAAGGATTATTCTGACAAAAACAGTCATTAGTCTTGATTGTGTAAAAGCTACTCCTAGTGAATTTTGGTGTGTCTGCAGGGTTAATGCTGATGCTCAGTACACCATCTATGCCAGGGATGGCAACCATTTGGGGTTGAACGCCACATTGGTTAAAATTTCACACAATTGGGGGCCACATCAATACATCCAATCACTTGTCATAAGTAATACAGTCTGTGCCTTATTCATTTTATAAGGTTTATTCAAACTAGTATCAGTGACTGGCCTACTCCTGTGACTAAATTACATAATGCAGGTTAGTAATAATTTGTTGTAATAATGTAACTTTATAAAAATAAACAAATTAATTGCTATAACCCTTTGTTGACATTTGCTAGCCTTCACATCAGCATCAGTCATCTCACGACTAGGACTAAAACAGACTGTTGCTTTTTCAGAGCTGCAATTAACTCATTAACCTGGTCTGTACATAGCTGTCCATTGTATTGGCCACAGTTTTTTGTTTCATAATGCCTTCAAATATTACATTCTTTGGGCACAACCATTTGCTGGGTACGAATTAATTCTTTGGGCACAACCACTTCCTGGGTTTCTGGTTTGTTTCCCCCAAAAAACTTTACAACACCGCATTACAGTGATGTTCAAATGTGCAATATTTTATAATTTTATATAATTTTATTTCTTTTATTATTTTTTGTTACTTTTGCTGATATTGTCTCATGTTTAACTTTTCTTTCTTCCTATCGTTAGTCTTTAATACCTGCACTTTAACTGTCTGTGAGCTGCTGTGATAAGTGAATTTCCCCACTGTGGGATCAATAAAGTTTATCTTATCTTATCTTAAAAATAAAAAAACAAACAAACAAACAAAAACTTGCCATTGTCCATTTCTTCTGGAGCACTCAGCATTCAGAAATCCACTGTAGGTTTCGTTGAAAAAGACATTTTTGCACACTCATACCCTCTACATCTACATTAAACTGTATGCACTGCTGGGAAACTATGCCAAATAATGCCAAGGAAGGACCTCTAGAGGATGAATTGGTAACTGCATCTGGGCATCAGTAAACATCAGAAGAGGACAGCTGGTAGATAAATCAGGGAATGTAATGAGATTTTCCCTCACATTTCACTCATCATCCCACACCATAAGATGCGCTGTATGGCCCATGGGACGTAGGGTGACTTCTGATACATTGGTAGAGGTTTTTTTCAACTTGTATAAGATTTCTTTTCTTTAAGAAAAACAAATCACTAGCACATGGTACATTTCTGAAATCCTCAAGGTGGAAAAATGTTTACATCATATTCTAAGGACTCATGTCTTAGTCTTTTGTCATGATTGATTGAAAACCATTTTTAATGTGTTTGGTAATTTGGGACACATTTTGTATATTCATTGGGTTAGGTTTTTACTTTTATCCTCAATTACATTTTTAAATATTATTTACTTGGAACATACCTATTCATGGTATCACTAAATCCAATTTCAATAACAACATCTCGACTATAACAACATCTATCAAAAATTCTCTCCAAATTCATCATCACAATATTCTAATATTGTAAGAACGTGGTAGACTGAGTAGAAATGACTACATATTAAGATGTTGTGCATTCCATAATTCATCTCTTACAGCAATAACAATAATAACAGGGTTTTGAAACTCTACAATGTTTTTTTTAATTCAAAAACAGTGAGCAGAAATCATAACAATTAAAATTCACAGTAAAAAAAAAAAAAAAACACCACTACAAGGTATGTAATATTTTACTAATTCATTTCTTGGAGTAGCAGCACAACACATGATTAAACCAATTAATCAGTGTCAAAATTATATGAACACAGTACATTAAGTAATAATCTCTGCATACTCAGTTGTAGACCTATGTAACGTTCTATATTTCCCATCTTATGCCTCTGCTTGTTAGGATTCTTCATAAAAACAGCATTTAATGCATATAAAATCCATCTATGCATCATTTAACCATAGTTGTGGTGTGTTTCATTCATCCATTACATATATCCCTTCATTTTTCCTCTCTCTACTTATTGTATTTTAAGGCCATCCCTATTAACCTGAAACATGCTGTTGGGCCATGATGACCCATGTTGGGTCATTTTTATAATTTAATTAAAAGATTTAATTATAAACTTATGGTATATACAGATTTGAATCCCACTGTATGCTTATTATGTTACAGTAGTGCATCTTATGCATATATGCATCATAAATATGTGTAATATATTTGTCATGACAATTTTCAAGGCTAAAATATTAAGATTTTTGGGGGTCACTGATAAGAGGCCACATGAATTAAGTTTTGTTGTTTCTATCAAGCAGTTCCACTGCAAGGGTTTTTGACTTTCACTTACCAGGCCAGAAAAAATCCCCCACTGTTTTGCAGCCCTGGTCTATACCATAGTTAGACAGTTGTTTATCATTTGTCCATGCTTTCAAAAAAAAAAAAAGATTTACCTCAGTCTTCCTACAAAAAAAACCTCCAAACTATACAGAGCTAATGGACATCTGTGTCCCCAGTCATTAGCGAACTGTAAGCTGTAACGAAAATGTAGGGTTCTAGCAGGCAGATCTCCAGCCATTAGGAAATAAATATGTTGTAAGCTTTCAGTTAGCCCAGTGCAGATAGTTGGCAGTGTGATCAGGGCACTAAGTGGAAATGAGGTGGCTGGGTTTTGACCTGGCTCTCCTTTGGGCTGAACACGCCATTAGCGACCTGTGTATGACCCGCTATCACCCACACGCTTTCATATACCCCATGCAGTAATAGCAACAGCAGCTACCGATCAATGGCAAAATTAAGGCCATGCTAATGAAAGCTGAAGCTGTGCTAGAAAATATACCCCTGAGTCTCTGAGTCTATGAGTGCTGTAATGTAACATCCTTTCTCATATCTCATGTCCTCTTTCATATCTCCTTCTTTTTTTCTGGTAGCAAATCTCCTGATGTTTTAAGTAGTCGGTCTGCGTGGTGCACAATAATTCATTGCCACTATTCATAAGATAAACAGATATCAGTTTGTTATATTTCCAGATGAACAGAGGAAGATGACAATAGTGAGAAGGAGCACAGCATGATTAAGTTCTGTTAGGGTTGACAGATTTGTGTGTGGAAATGAGCCCAGATGTTTAGATGAATTATTCATTTCATCCTTTGGCACACGCTTACCAGGTGTCTTTGATAGGATTTGCCAGGTGCTGGCCAGAAAGAGAGCGTTATAAATACTATCCTCATGAGGAAAATGCATAATAAATACACAATAAAGGCTTTGGTGCTTTGAATGATTTTGCTATATTTTATTTACACTATAAACTATAAAAATGTGAAATCATCTTAAAAGGGCTAACATCCAGAGCAGCAGGATATTTTAAACAATTCCTCAACATAAGCACTCTATTACAAATAGAATTTTTTTTTTCATTTTTCTGAATATTTCTCAAGAAATGAACCTGACAAACATGAAGAAAAACAGACAGAAACATATACATAATGGATTATAGCTCTACTTTGACAAAAATGTGCTTTTCTTCACACACAATCACAAATCAAAGGCCATTGACAACCAAGTCATTCGTAGCAGGTACACATTTTGAATATTTACATACAGTGGCATGGAAAAAGTCTCATGCTACCCAAATTTTTTCATTATAAATGCTGTTTTAGATTATTATTATTATTTTATTTCTCCTGCCTGAGTGTCAGTAGAAAAGAGCGAATGTTAGATTTCCAAACATTACATGTAACAAACACAAATGAGGCTCACATGTAACACCAGGGGTTCAGAACTTAGTTTGGCCCCATTTTAAGGGCCCAAAATTCCCTCTCACATGAAACGCATAAAAACTCACATATCACACATCACATTTAATTGTTATACATCAAAGCAGTAAAGATGGCACATGGGTTCGATATATTTACACATTAAACAATGCTTTGATGAATCATTGTGTGTAAGAGTCCACCACTGTAGCCACTCAGCACTAGTGATTGGACTGGGATTGTGCGGCGCACTGCAGCTTATAAAAGAAGATGTAGTCGAAAGCGTGCATTGTAAAAAGATCTCCTCTGACCCCATCTGCATCTCAGGTTCATAACCTATGCAATACACTATCTGGATAAAAAAGAGCTTGGTAAACCCACTGTCTCAAATAAATAAATGAGAGTCTGAGAGACTTACTGTAGAAGGAATATGAAGGAGTGATGATGGATTTTTAAACAGGTAAATATTTGTGCCAGTATTTGTCAGAGATCTATCAGCCTCCACTCTGTTTCCAAGGTCCATGAAGAACACACTGTAACCTTTACCAAGATTGTTGTTGTCCTGGTTGTTTCTGAAGCATCCCCTGACTGTGTCCTCTCACATTCTTATTGTTTCTCTATGTGCACTCACAGAACATAGATTTTTGTGATAATTTAAAACATTCTGGAAAATGTCAGAATACCTGTAACTACTTGCAGCTTGGCTAAACTGCTTCGCAAGTAGTAGTGACAGGCATACGCAGTGATTAGTCACAGATCTGCTGTCACAAATCCCCTCAAAAATTGTCAGCGACAGGATAATCTCGGTTAAAATTGTGTAGTGTGTACACAGCATGAAGAAAGGTGCGTAAATCCCTCCACCATGAGAACTTGTTTGTTTACAGTCTGATGGGAGTTAATTGCTGGTACGTCAAGTCTGTGTTTTAATGGGCTGGATGCTGGAACCCTCGCAGGAGTATGAACACATAAAAGAGGCAGTGTGCCATGAGTGGAGCACATTAGACACCAGGCAAACAGGCCAAAACACCACTAATGAGCAGGGAGAGCCAATCCCACACACACAAACACACACACACACACACCCTGCCACTGAGCTGTTTTATTTGCAGTGAAATGACTTCGGTATTTGTTCAGACAGAAACTATGATGTGGAATTACCTGTCTGGTTTTGTGTCAGCACACTGCATTGCCAATCTCAGTAGTTTATAAGACCTATATCTGTGCTAAAATATAGGCCGCCTAGGCATATAGAGTATTTATATTTCTTACTGTAGCTGGGTGAAATAGCACATCGTCATCCAGTGATCTATGCTCTGTGATTCACTCCAAGTTCTGCTTTTATCAGTATATAGTATATTGTCATAAAGCAGTTTTACAGTAATCCCGATATAGATTTTGATGCCTAATACACAAGCCAGAGGTGAAAGTTCCAAGGAGAAAACGAACCAAATGAACATTTCAGATGAACAACCTCTATGGCTCATGACATGAGATGACATTTGTGGGAGCAGGACAACATTGATAACAACATAGCCTCAAATTAATTTAGGTTGAGAGGCTATCCCACTTAACTTATGCTATAGGCACTTGAGAGTCGACAACATACAGTCATCCAGTATATGGTCTAGTAGCTCGTAGCTCTAGTAAGCAGTTTGAGACTTATCTTTGTTTAACTTTAACTGTGATCTCATTAAGCAGGGTTGACAGGTTTCAGCAAAATTTCCAGTCCAACTACATCTCCAACCACACAAAAGACCTGATATTAGCCTAAAAAAACTTGGGCATTGGAAAAGGGATGTATTTTCTTCTTTTTCTCAGTCTTTCTCAGCATGTGAAGTACTTGTTTCCCATGCATTTCTGATGTAGACAGATTACTCTGTATTCCTCCTTTCTCTCTCCCAGTCTTCGTAATATATCTTACAATAGAAACTTGATGGAAGCTAATGCTGCTTCTGAGGTGAAGTTGCTTGCAATTAGTTTTATCAATAATTTATCAATAATCAGAGTTATCAACTATGATTGGATCACCGTCTAATCCTAAAGAACTTGATCAGCCAACTGAATGCTTAGAGTCAACATTCTGCTACACTCTAGATAATGTAGCTCCACTTGAAAGAAAAATAATTAGAGAGAAAAAACTAGCATCCTGGTAAACAGACTACTCAAAAAATTAGAACGTAAATGGCATCAAACTAAATTGGCAGTATTTCAAACAGCATGGAAGGAGAGCATTCTGAGCTATAGAAAATCTGTTAGTGCTACTAGATCAATGTATCTCTCCACCCTAATAGAAGACAACAAAAATAATACTAGATTCTTATTTAATACTGTAGCAAATTTAATTAGGAATAAGACCACCGCTGAAACATGGATACCATCAATATATAGCAGCAATAACTTCATGAATTTTTTCAATGCCAAAATTGACAATATCAGCCAAAAAATCAGACTATACATTTAAAATGATTAAATTTAAAATTTGATAATTAACCATGTACATAATAGTATAACAGTATCAGATCAGCGATTAGAATGTTTTACTCCTCTTTGAGAGACTGAACTAATTTCACTAATTTCCTCACCAAAATCATCAACTTATATACTAGATCCCTTACTTACATGTTTCTTCAAACAGATAATTCCCAAAGCAGTTGAACCTCTTCTAAAAATCACAAATTCTTCCCTTAGCACTTGCTATGTACCTAAATCTTTTAAACTAGCAGATATCAAACATTTGATTAAAAAAACCTGATCTCAACCCCTGTCAGTTGTCCAACTACAGGCCAATATCAAACCCCTTTTAGTTTTGCTGTTATAGCTAATAATGCCAAAGTCCCTGTTTGCACTCTGCACACAATGTATATTGTCCTTAAACATTATGTGACAATTAGCATACCTAATAATCTTTCTCTCTCTCTCTCTCTCTCTCTCTCTCTCTCTCTCTCTCTATCAAGCGAGAAGTGATCCTGACCCCTTCTGCTCTCCAGACCTGCCTGATCGATCCTGATGGCCTACTACTGGCTGGAGTTCTCATCATTGGAAATCATTCTCTGCTGCTGAAGATGGCCCCACATGGACCGCCTGAAGATACATGAGATTACTGTGGATGGTACCACTTAAAAACCATGAAGATGTCTTTGGACTGCAGTTGATACAAACAGTTTTGCTACAATGGGTTAGGACTACAGTTGCTTTGATAGATTTAGGACTGCAATTGCCACAAACGGTTTTGCACTCAAGTCTCCATCAGTGAACAGTTGATAACTTCAACAAAATAGACTTCACGTGAAAACTATAATGAATTTCCTGGTTACATAATTGCACTTTTTGACCATGTACAAAGTTATAGAAGGGAATTATTTATAATCGCACTATCCGGTGTCAACCAGATGAGGATGGGTTCCCTTTTGAGTCTGGTTCCTCTCAAGGATTCTTCCTCATTTCAGATAATTTTTCCTTGGCACCACTGCCTCTGGCTTGCTCATTATGGATAAATTTATAAATTTAAAAATGTACATCCTGAATTTATATATTTCTGTAAAGCTTTTTTTGTGACAATGTCCATTGCTAAAAGTGCTATACAAATAAAATTGAATTGAATTGAACTGAACTGAATTTCCACTTGGTACTCTTGTCAACTACCAGTACCTTCCCCATTTATGGAGTGACATCAAATCATCATGGCCGCGCACACTGTGAACAGTGTAAAGTCCCCCTTCTTTAGGTTCAAATGAGGTTATAGCAGTATTGGCTTTAGATCAGTTAATATACAGACACAGTACTTGATTAATTCTATAACATTGACCATAATAATCACTGTTTTAAGAAGGTAATCATTAACATTAGAGTTATCGCTAATGGCTAGCTTGTTGATAATCTACTCACGATTGTGCACTGTTGTTGCTGTGCTGCAATTTCAGTCCAAAATGTTGCATGAGTGTGTGGAGTTCACTACAGTAGAACAGTACCAGTAGCCACTCAGGCCTATAACTGTTGAAGTGTTATTAAAGTAGCTTTTTATGAGCTTTAGATGCTCTTACATGCCAGCTTTTTTTTCCCAGCTTCACATGTTGAATGTCCCGAGGCAGGAAATGATGATTTTACAGCATTACCACTTACAAGGCACTACGGATGCAGCATACGTGTGCAACATTTAGAAACGAGAGTAAATCAATGGCTTTCTGTCAAATAATGATTTTTTTAATTGTTTGTCACTGAAATGAAGTAATTAGTATTTAAACAGAGTTCAACAGCTAAAATTGTGGGGCTCTGCCCAACCTGTCCCTTTGGACTAAATTCTCTTTGAATTCTCAGTGTCTTCCTGACAGGTCTCAGGAAAACCATTTGTCCCACCCTATTTGTGGGTTAAGGAAACTAACAGACATTAATCTTCCCTCCTCTTTGATCTGGGTGAAACTTTTACAATTAAATGCTATGCAGCTTCCTGTTATTATTTATGTTTGGATTTTTTTTTTATATAAGCTTCATTTATAGTCACATCACTGCATGGCTTTATCACATTTAAATAATCTAATCCAATAAAATAGGGTGTAATACAAAAGACCGAAAATAAGTCTTAATTGATGGGAGCAGTAAATGACAAGTTTTAATGATGTTATTTATACACATGGTACATACATTTTAATCACAGGAGCTGGCAGCAGGACAGAAGCAGAGATGTGTTTCATCAGAAGACTGTGGCAGATGAGTGATGCACCACTATTACAGACACAAGGACACTCTGATTGGTGCCAAAGATTTGATCCAAGCATCTAATATTAATCTGCACCTTTTGCTTTATTAAGATTATAAAGCTGCACCACTGAACTATGAGTGTGAACTGTAAATTTCCATCTGTTTTTTCTGTACTTGTAAACAATGCCCAAAGTAATCTTAAAATGCTACAAACGTGAGTGCAGTAGATTGAAGAAAGGAAATTGTTCAGGTTGTGTACCACTTTTCGCTTTTTAATTAACAATGCATGACATGTTGCAGGAAGGGAAATGTGAGCTATTCACTGGAACGGATATCTCAGCAATGATGAATGAGCTGTCACATCCAATTGTTCCACAGTCTTGCTCTCCATGACATTCTTCACTGCCAGCTATCACCAGAGTGCCAGGTCACACTGGGTGAGGTCAGAGGTCAATTCAAGGGGTGGCACCAAACCTTGTCTCATCCAGAAATGCACGGCAATGTAAAAGAACCCACATGCATTATGGACATATCTTGCTAATATTATTTTCTGTATAAACAAAAGAATAAATATATTTTGCCAAAACACAATATATACATCAGAAACATGGGATTTCATGGGATTAAAGTATCTATTAGGGTTGGTTTATGAGGGAAGTACATGAAAAAGATTTGAATTCAGTAGTAAGGTTTATGTTTTACAGAGTGTTGCATAAGTATTCACTCCCTTAAACTTTCCACATTGAGTTTTTCATTCGGCAGAAACTGAAATGTACATATCGATTATATGCCATGCATCTACACAAATGTGTGTGGGGGGGGGGGGGGCAGTATAGTTCACAAAATTATTGTAATAATTAACATGTTTTTTTTATTATTAATACAATTATTAATGATTAATGTAGTCTCTGACTAACCCCTCCTTACCCAGCCACTGAATTTTGGTGTACAGCCTCCTCTAGACAGAGTTGTGGTTGTGCCATGTACTTTATATTTATTAAAAATCAATTTAATGGTGCGCCGTTTGGGATATTATTTTTTTTAATTATAATCTGGTTGAAAATTTTCCAGAACTTTGTCCCAGACTTGTTTTGACAGCTCCTTGGACTTGTTGATGCTGTTTGTTTAGGTATTATCTCTAAAATACTCTGTGGACCAGGATCAGGTGTATTTATACTGGGATCACATTACACTGTAATTGCAATTCTATTCATGACTTCTGATGGCAGCTGGTAGCACCAGATCTGATTTGGGGGTGTTACAGCAATGAGGGTGAATACTTAACCTTTTTTTACTTTTTTTTTTTTTTTTTTCGAACAGCTATTGATTTTTAATCCAGGACATACAATCCTAATTTCAGTTCCAAATTGTAACACTTCAAAATGTGAAAAATTTCAGGTGAATACTTATGCAATGCCTGTTACTCGCCTCTACCAAGTTATGAGTTACTTTCTCGTTTTCTTTCACCTGACCTTCCTTCCTTTGACCTTCCTTCCTTTTCCTGATATGACGCAAGTTAGCTAGATGAGATATATTGCGCTTTATTAAAAAGAAAAACACACATAGCAGAAAACATGTTTTGCAGAGAAATATTAATCCCTTAAACAAGTTTGTAATGCATCAGACATAACTAGTAGATACAGTATATATAGTGAAAGTACAAAATAATGTACATGTACAAAATAAACATTACACAGAATAATAAAACATTTTCAGTCAAACACTTTCTCAGTCTTCCTGTAACAAAATATAATTGTCATATCATTCTTCTTTTTTTTAAACTATAGCATTTTGCACTATACAATTGATACCACTAGTAGTAACAGTAGTCCAGAAACTCTAGAAACTCTGTTTGTTGTCTTTTTGAGTTTACAATTTAAGATTTTATGAGGTTTTATGAGGAACCAGAGGCATGAGCAAACTGCATTTGAACTCTATTGAAAATTTGTGGTCTGAATTACAGCAGGCAGTTCAGACACACACAAACAGAACATGTTGCAGTTTGAAACGTTCTGCATGAGGGAGCATCTAAGATCTCTCTGCATGTGTCTCCAAATGTTTTAGACATCAGAGTCTTAGTGCTATTTCTCTCTAGGGGAGGTTTCACCAAATATTAATTGTGGAGGTGCCAATAGTTTTAAAATGAGTGTTTTGCAGGAACACGGCACTACTTTAGAAAACATGTTTTTATGTTTGGAAAAAGTCCTTATTACTACTATTACTGTGTATATTATATAGACAGAGATAGACAAATGCAGAAGTGAATGAAGTACAGAATGTCTAGACTCTTTCACAATTTCAGTGAAGGTCCCAAGGACACAGTGAACAGATACTTGAATAACAGGCTTGGGAGTCTTCTGTTCAGGCACTGCAATCTCAACATGGCCATTAAAGTGCAGTATATTAAAGGAGAGCAATTCTTCTGCTCTCCACAGGAAAGTGGAATCGATTGATTGTAATGTGCAGTATAAGGGAGTAGAAATGTGCCATACAATCCTTGAAAAGATTCAGAGGTCAATGCTGTCAATAGAAAAAGTAGCTATTTTTATATTTATTAGCAGTGTAGCAAGACAGGAGTGTTTGCTATAAGAGAACAGAAGTATAACCAAAGTGAATTTGTGTGGTCTTTAATCACTAATGGTATTTTCTATGGAGGCATTACATAATGAAATGCTGTAAAAGATGTACATATCCAGATTCTTTAGATATATGAGTTTTGATTCTAAATATATAAATATTAAAAGCCTGGAACAGTATGCCTGAAAAAAAAATTTTTTTAAATGTCTTCCAATGTCCTAAATTCTTAACATTCAGATCTAAAATATATAACGCAAAAGACAAACATTTTAGAAAATATCATTTCTTAACATACAAATATTACATAGTTTAGGACTGTTACATGATGCAAAGAACTATAAATATTTCTCTCACCACACAACTCCATATCCTGGTTGGCTGAAACTGTAAGAGTATGCATATTTACACACTTATCCTGTAGACACTGCTATGTGTTTTATTCCTGGGAAATCGCACTCATTAAAGTGTAACAGAAATCAAACAGTATATCAAAGTGAATATCCATTTTTTTATTACTCCTATAGTCTGCTGTTTCATGCCCTGGCTGTCAAAATCAAGAAATTTGACAGATTCCCAAGTCCTTTTATACAAAACAAGAGACAACAATCATCCAAATGTACAGATATGACAAGAGCTGTGCATTTCTACAATGTTTCCAAGGCAGTTGTTGGACACAGTAAGGGCAGATGTCAAAAGTCAAATGTTTCAAGATATTCAACATGTCATGCAGTGTGTTGGGCAGTAAAGTAGAGCATTAGTGTCAGATGATCAGGTGTTCACAAAATTGTAGAGCCTTGATGTTCTTAAGGGTTACATGAGATGGGAGATGAATTAAGGTAAAATTGATCCACCATCACAAAACCACATATGAGAAGGCAACTCCAGGTGACACTCATTTGCAGACTGTAGTGTCCATGGGATGGAGTTGAGTGAGTTACTCAGTGTAGGGGGGATCATGTTCTAGTCACAGCGCAGAAAGTGAGCAGCTAAGAGTGGGAATCATAGAAGCCAAATGTGGAGACGTGTAACGATGTCAATACAAATCCAGCAGCCATCCAAAACAGTTTCACAGTGTATGCTGGAAGCTCATCCATTTAGGACATACAGTACTTCAGCCATTACTTGACAAGGGTGTGGAGTAGGAGTTACCATCCTTTAACAGGTATGGTCTGATCCTCCTTATCTTATGCAGAGTTAATCTCCATGACTGGGAAATCACAGCATGGTGGTCCATGCTGATGCTTGGACCATGTTCATGACCACTTTCAGGCTGCAAACTAAAAAAAGTTTACTGAAGCTCACTTACAATGGTCTTATTGTACAAGACAAGACATCTATCATTTATACCACAGTGCTGTTGAATTCTTAGTTCTCATTTCTGATTGGCCAGCTCAGATTCTGATTGCTGCAAGCTAAATCAAAGGTTGAGCTCATTCGAATATATCTAATTTATAGATTAAAAAATGTGTGTACTTGTTGGTATTGTGAAGTTTTCTATGAAGAGATGTTGATTTAGCCTTTTTTTGGAAGAAGTCTCCAGTATCAGCACTTTGTAACAACAGTGAAAGCAAACAACATTTCTCCTTGACAAGATACATGTATGACACAGTGCTGACAGGACATAAATAAAGTTCAGCAGTATAGCTGCAACATTCTTCCAAAAGTTTTAACATAACTAACATGATAAGCTGCATTGTTGTCTTATTATCTTTGAGAAAAAAAAATGAGAAACTATATTATGTAAGTGATAACTTGTTTTGCTGATATCCATACTACTTATCCTACAAAGGGTCATGTGGAGCCTGGCACCTATCCCAGGGAACCCAGGGCTCAAGGTGGGGAACACCCTGGACAGGGTGCCAACCCAACACACTTTCCCACACTACAGACAGTTTGGAATATGCATGTCTTTGGACTGGGGGAGGAAACTGGAGTACCTGGAGGAAATCTCCAAAGCATGAGGAAAACATGCAAGCTCCACACACACAGGGCAGAGGTGGGAATTGAACCCCTAACCCCAGAGGTGTGAGGCAAATGTGCTTACTACTAAGCCACCATGCCCTCCTTTTTGCTGTGGTATAAGAGGAATAAAACACACGGGATGTGTTGGTATTGAAGAATAATCAGCTCACAGTTGGCAATGACCCCCTGTTCCATATCACATCACACGTACTTTATACTTTACTTGTCATAGTCTAAGGGTAGTTATTAGGGCAGTCAATAAACATATGTGCTAAATATTTTGTGGAAGGCTTTCATCAAAAGTATTTGTTACCAAAACTTTAAATCTACATAATCAGCCTTTTCAGAAAGAGAGAGAGAGAGATCTTTTTTTTCAGAGGGAAGAATTTGTGGTTATGCAATTATAATGTACTGTGTGGATGTAATTGCTACATAGACACCACAAAACCTTTAAGAAAGCATTAGTAACTGGAATTACTTTTCACTGTATTTCTCTAGGGTTGGATAGTTGGATACTACAGGTACAGTTTGGTAAGGCATTGTATCATGTTTGTCTCATCCTAAGACAACTGAGTTTCAAGTAAACAGGTTTTCCAGTATGGAGAAACGCTTTGAAATTCTTTTGTGCGGTAACTGCCCATACGCCACAGAGGCAGTGGATAGATATTTGAAAAATGGTAGTGTTTTCCTTTAAGAAGCAATTGAGTAGTCAAAGTTCATAATTAATACCTCAGCCATAAAAGAAATATTGAATGCATATTTAATAAACCACAAGAATCCCCCCTAGTCCTTGGATTTGTTTGAATCCTAGATGCAGGAAGGATATTCAACTTGCTAGGGAAATGGCCTAGGCTTTCCGGGTTTCATTTCTACACACTAACCATTTTAATAGGAACACCTGTGCCCCTGCTTATTCATGCAATTATGCAAACAACCAGTCATGTGTCAGTATCACAATACATAAAGTCATACAGATACAGGTCAAGAGCTTCAGTTAATGTTGCTGCCAGAGGCTGCTGGTTTGAGTATTTCAGAAACTGCTGATCTTATGTGATTTTACACATAACAGTCTCTGGAGCGACAGTAAGTGGCAGTTCTGCATTGTTAACAAGTGAGGTCATTGGAGAAAGGCCAGACTGATTTGAGCTGACAGGAAGGCTACGGTATCTCAAATAACCACTCTTTACAACCATGGTGAGCAGAAAAGCATCTTAGAATGCACAACATGTTGAACCTTGAGGTGAATGGGCTACAACAGCAGAAGAGCATCTTGGGTTCGACTCCTTTCAGCCAAGAACAGGAATCTGAATCTACAGTTCTTCCTTCAGTTGTTCTTTCCACATATTGATGTGTGATGTGAACAGTAACTGGAACTGAACCTGCATGATTTTATGTGCTGCCTGCTGCCAAATGATTGGATGATTTGGTAATTGCATGAATAAGCAGATGTACAGGTGTTCCTATTAAAGTGGCTGGTGAGTGTATATCTACCTAAATCATAGGCAGATTATAACAAATTGGAAAATATAAAATTTTCCATCTGTGAAAATAGTTGAGCCTTCTGAATGATATTCACATTTTGCTACACAAACCTCTGACTGTCAGCACTTTTCTGAATTACAATATTGATATGTTCATACATAGAACAAGACCAGAAGCAAAGGTGTACACATATAGACCAGCAAGGTTATTCATTCAGTGCTTAGACAAGGTGTCCTGCTTTTTCATTTTCATGGTACCAAGGTTCATGGTACACAATCTGAAAATAATAACCAGAATTTGCTGTGTAACTACATTGTTTGGCACTTTGCTCCATGTTGCAATAGCCCAAAGGATTCTGCTTATCTAGTCAACACACGTTCTAGCAGGTCATTTGATATTAGAGAGATCATTTATCAGTTTGATCATTTATCAGTTTGACCATCTGTGTTCTTCAATTTATTAGTAAATAGACATCAACATGGCCATCACACATCTCCTTTATGAAGATGCAACCAAAAAAAAAAAAAGCACCCTAAAGTTGAACAACTCTAGAAATTGGATTTGGGGGAAGGACTCTCTTTGTCTTCTTTGTCATGCCTGCTCGGAGATTTAGCTCAAACAGTGCCTCCCTCATGATTTCACATATATACTCATCTCATATGATAAGTCATGAGTGGTTAGGGTTAGAAAAAAACACCAAAAAAAAAAGGTTTAATTAAGATGTGTGTTATGTAACTTGCACTATTTGCAGTTCTCCCTTTTTTATTCTTTTTGACAGAGAGCAAGACTGAACAATTAACTTCCCAAATAATTTTATTATTTTTATTTTTTTAGCTTTCAGACTGTTCCAGTGCTTCAGACAAAAAGTCCTCAGCCTACACTTTAATCTGACCCACATATCTCCATGAAATGACAGCAATGAACTCACCTGAATCTGAATGCCAGAACAGAGCCACATTCTGGGATACCTTCAGCCCAAAATTTAAATGCTGCACACACATTTATTTGTATTATAACATTTATTACCATGATTTCACTAAAAATTTAAATGTGGCTGCCGTACAGTTTTACAATATGGACATTTTGGCTCTTAGTACAATCGCCACTTCCAATAACTGACCCTTATAGTGTATGCCTAAACTAAACTATATTTTGCCCGTAATATGGGCTGCTGCTAATTTGTGTGTTTTCAAATTGTAGATTTGGTTTAGAAGTTGTATCATGTCCTTCCAACAAGCAGAATTCTCAGATCTCAGGTAGATGTATGATCATATTATGCTCACTCTATGTGAATATTTAGGTCATGCTGTCAGACCAGAGCTAACGCTTGTTAAAGTCTTTGCATGACTGATCTCTGATGTGCACCTAATGCTAAATGCACATTATAAGATTTTTAGTATGAGTTTTGAGTATTTACAGAATTCTCAGGTTGAGATTCCAAATAACAAAGGATTTCAGGCTATGTTTGTGCTTAGGCAGATAATGGCCTGTTATGGCAATGGTAATTGTATTGTGGACAACATTTATGGTTTTTAATGACATTTGAAACACAATCAACAGTTGTGCTGCATTTCAATTATAGGACAAAAGTAGCCCAGGTGTGAGCACACAGACTTATCAAGATGGAGTGGTGGATTTGTTCTGGCAGCCAGATTCAGATGAGTTCACCAGAGCCAGATGAAAATAGTAAGCATGGGCTAACGTAAGTCCTTCCAATTTCAGTCATAGGAGGTCCTCCAATAGTCTTGAACATTATATTTTTAGGATTGAAAAGATATTTATATCTTGTATTGTGAGATGATCAGTGATGAAATTGCTCAATTGATTCAATCAACAGCCAGTGGCGGAGCTTGATTATGCTACACTTAAAAAAAAAAAGGTTCCTCGCTTCCTAAAGGGGTTCTACTGGTGCAAATTGGAGGTAAGTGAATGTAAGCTAGAGCTTCATTTTTATTTAAAAATGATCACCCTATCGTCTGGAGTTCAAACTCCAATGATGCCACAGCAATTCTTGGCAAGATGTCCAAGACAGCAAAACTGGCGGTGCTCTTAGAATGGGAGGGATGGCATTAATCTCTCCCCCGTCAATCAAAGTGACACTAGCCAATCATGGGTGTTTGTGAGCTCATGTATGTGGAAGAGGGCAGTTAGCACTTTCCTCCAAGTGTATTGTGCCACCCTGTGATATAGCATGAGCAGCAGTTGGAAAACTGTGGTTGGCTGGCTTCACATGCCATGGAGGAAGCATAGCCTACAGCCTCCCTGTTGGTAGCTGTCATATCATACGGAAGACATGGCTGGTGGGTGGGAATTGGCCACGACTAAATTAGGGAGAAAAATTTGGGATAAAATCCAAAGAAAAATTTAGAATCAAAAACAGGCAAAGGTCAAACAGTGAGGCAAACCAAGCCATACAGGAAAACCAGGATCAAAAACAAGTCAAAACTAGAGAGGCCATCTGGAAATAAATTTCAGAATTGCCATCTGAAAAGATAACAAAACCTCAGGAATTAATAAGTTGTTCAAATACACAGAGTTGATTAAAGATTAATAGGAAAAAACGTTGTTGTTGTTTTTTTTTTTTTTTGGAGTTCTAGATTTAACCTTTTTCTATGACTTCATACATTTTTGTGTGGGCCCATAGGAATAAAAGATGACATTCCATTAGAAAAAACTGATGTTAGGTAAATTATATTTGTGAATTATGATTTTATAAGCTGTAAAGTGTATTCCTAGTTTTATCCCCCCACATAGTATATTCTTACTGATCTGAAACAGCTGTTCTAAGTGGTAATTATCAAGTTTTAAATGACTCTTGATTATTTTCAGGTCTTTGGTATTTTGGAATATATTAGTGAGACCTGATTGGGAGTGTATCTGGTCTGGCACACTGGGTTCCAGCAGCATGGATAGAGGCTGGGGAGCGGTAAATTAAAGGTCTCAGGCAATCAGCTTGCCTCCACGCGCCGCCACCGGCCTGCTGATTCCATTACATTCCTGTGATGGAGTGCACCTAGCAGAAGCTGTACAGATTCATGAGTGTGATGAAACATTTTTCACTGGCTTCACTGTCACCTGTTGTCACCCTTGAGGTGAAGGTTCACGATGCTTTGCCCCATCACTTCCATCACATCCAGATCAATAAGAGCAATCATCATAATACCATTCTTCCTGTTTCTGTCACAGTTTGTCCTCTACATTCAACTAGCATACTGACTAGACCCATATAAAAATCCCTGTCCTCCAAGGCCACAATAAAATGCTGCAGCTGACAAATGAAGGACACGGCTGTAATGTTAGTAATACATAAATGCAATTCATTCAGGCAGGACCATTCCTAAGTGTTCTACTTAACGCTGTAATCCCATTAGGGATTTGTACTTGGCATGGTCGTCTCTGCTATGCCCTCTCACTCTGTCTTTTCAGATTATTGAGCACCTATTCATCATTACTAGTTCACTCTGCTATTAACCATTCAGACTTCTTGACCTAATGCAAGGTTTTGCATTAATATTGCTCAACCATCCTAACTGCTATACATTGTGTCTGTTATCCCAGTCTTCACAGTTGCTAGTTATGTTGGGATTACTAATCTTCTTGTGCTACTCTGTGTTCAAAGATGCACAATAGGGACTACATTTTATTGGCATATTATTGCTACATATTGTGATATTGTGCAATATGTCAGGTAGTATAATCCTGGATGTTACAGCTTGACTAAAACCATTTGCATTTGCTGGAACATGTAAATGCAGTTAATCATCAAAACACCCACGCAAACACCTGAGATTGGTCAGGGATGTGTTGAGATGTTCACACAAGGGTGTCAGAGGGGAACTGTGGAGTTGACTTCACTGGGCCCTGACAGGAGAAGGTGCTTCAAAAAGCCTGTAATGTAATTTTGTTTTGTGTTCCAATTTTAGGGTTCTAGCTAATTCGAGTCATAATTATACTAATGCAGGCAGACTAAATAGATTGAGAGATTGAACTTTTTTGTGCATAAACAACTGTGGAGGCCTACTCATTGATAATTTTCCCTCTCAAAGACTCAAATGGATTGCACACAGATTCATCAATTAAACATGACTAATCCAGGTTGGTCCAGATTGCAATATTTTGAGAATCATGTAATCTGCTAATTTTAGTACTTTACATGTGGTAGTCTTGGGATTCGATGTATTTGCATCTTAGGGAAACACGGGGGAGGGGGGAGGCACTGAGATGGTTGTTTAGATAGAAAAAAGAAATTACAAGACAAAACAGAACATACTTAAAGAGAATAGATATCAGTGGAAGGGTGTGTACAGTCTAATTAAAACCATAAAACACATAAGAACACATAAAACACAACAGGGCATGCTGGTAAAGCAAAATTATCAAAATAATCTGAGCTGCATTATGATGTAAACCATTGATGGTAGTGTTATATGCACATCTTTTGGTCAAATTGCTTCTATAAGATGTACTGTAATTCATTAATCCTACACTTCTCTTCATGTTCCTTTACTGAATACTTTTATATGAGCTGCCTGTGCATGCACAAAAGAATTTATTGGCACAGAAGTCCACCTACAACTAGAGACATTTCCTGATTGGTAAATACTGACAAATCATGTTGAAATGATTAGTTGCTAATTACAGAACCCATAGCTCAGAATGTATATCAGGATTTAGCCAAAATATGATCTAGAGCAGGGGTCTCAAACTGCCGGCCCGCGGGCCATTTACGCCTTTTCCACAAAGCCAAAAAGCATGCTGATGCTGCAGTTAAAGCGAGTTATGTGGTGAGTGAGATGATCGCTGAAGCAGGAAAGCCATTCACTGAAGGGCAGTTTATGAAGGACTGTATGTTGAAGGTCGCCTTTTTGGAAGCACATATCTGTGTGGGAAAAATTTCTTAACTATGAACTTCAGTAAATGCAAGTTCAGGTCCAGGCTTAGTGATGCTCATCTTGCAGCTGTACGCAGGGTTTCAACTGTGAACTCCATCAGGGCAAACGTGGCAAGTTGTGTGAGCAGAAGCGCTGCCAAGCGTCTGGCAAGAAGTACAATAGTTTGCAAATGTATTCAGGGATCGCATTTGTTCAGTGTAAGGTTGTTAGTTCAGCACAGTTTCGATAAGTTACTCAAGTTAAAATAAAGTAGTTGACTGTTAAAATTAAAAATTATATCACATAATGCATGGACACTGTTGTTTACATTTTTGTTAAGTATAACAAAAATATGTTAGTAATGTAATTTAAAAGAAATGTGAGCTAACATCTCAGCAATTACAGTAAATTTCCAGAAATTTTGCACTTTCTTGTTGTGCTTGAATGTTAAAATGAGATGTCAGCCACAGCAGTGGCCCCCAGCCAATTTGAGTTTGAGACTCCTGATCTAGAGGCAAATGTGAAGCAAGGCCTGACGTTCCTCTTGTTTATTGTGATCACTAAACCTACTCCACATTGCTGTAAAAGTTCTATCTAAGTGATGTTTAGATTCAACAGGGCTGGCAGTAATCAAGCCTGGGCGTGTCTAATCTAACTTAACCCAGTTATCAATTAAATGTGCTTAATTGGTTGATTGAGTAACTAAGTGGCGAATACTTTTTCACACAGGGCCAGTTGGCGTTGAATAATTATTTTCCTTAAATAAATGAAACATATTTTTTAATTACTTCAATTAAAAACTGTATTTAACTGTGTTAACTCAGGTTTTCTTTGTCTTATATTAAATTTTCTTTGATCAGAAACAGTTAGGTGTGACGAATATAGAAGAAATACTAGAAATCAGGAATGTGATATAATCTGTATATTCCTATTGTCTTCAGTTGCTTTATCTCATCTGTTTGTTTTTGTATAGTGTGTGTTCAATTTGTTATTTTGTGTTAGGGTAAGCATTCTTTGTCCCTCCTTGTACAAATTAATTTGGTTCTAATGAGCATGGGTGTTACTGTGGTGATTGATTTATCAGGTTCTCCTGGGTACTGCATTTTATATGATTTTATTGATGTGCCATTTTGTTATCTTTTTGATAGACGCTCTGATAAATTTGTATTACTGCTTGTAAACCAAGCTCGGTGATTATGGAAACTATTTCTCTGCTGTCTTTCTACAAACTTACATGAATGGGATAAGCCTGGCAGCCAAAGGCTTTAAAAGAGTGACATCTATCACTGGATGAAATTCCTAGATGATGCAAAAACATGCACTTTAGGGGGCTTTTATGATAGCTCACTTGGTCACATATAGGCAAAAAAAATCAATTATTAATCCTAGCTTGAAATATTGAATAGATTTCATGGATTTGTGTTTGATTACTTGGCCTCCTTCATCTAGCATTCTCTCTGGTCCCGTCTATAATCCTATTCCTGCTAAACTTATGCAGCTGTTGTGTCAATCAATCGTGAGTTAAGCCTGCTTTGTCCCTGTTGTCCCCACTGACTCAGTATCTGGGATGTCTTGTGTAATTAATATTCTTAACACAACACTTGTATATTAGCTAGAGGTGTATGTCATGTAGAATAAGATACATTGAGGGTGGCTCAGTGCCGCAGCAGGTCCCCAGTCCAGTCCTGAGATTGAGTTACTGTCTGTATGGAGTTTCACATGTTCTCCCTGTGTCCATATAGTTTTCCTTCCACCTCCCAAAAACTTGCACGTAGGAGGACTGGCTATGCTAATTCGCCCGTGTGTGTGAATGAGTGTGTGAATGAGTGTGCATAGTGCCCTGCAGTGTGCTCCCACAACAGGCTCCAGATTGCATGACCAGGATAAAGCTCTAACTGAAGATTGCATTCAGATTTGCAAACAGCCTTTTCATAATTTTGCTAATAACATCATGTACAAGTCTCCAACTGATCAAAGGAGCATTTATTTTTAAAAAAACTAATTCCATTCCTTTCATCTGTGTATTGAAAAAGCAGTCAGAGAGGATTATTTGGCCATGCAGTTCTTTTTCATTTTAATGCCCAGTACTATAAAGTGAAATTCCACTGCTTCCTAATTGGAATTTCATCACAGGTCCAATGAGAGCAATTTAAAGACAATGGTGCTTTCCAGGAAACTCCTTTTCTTATGATTATACTTTACTTAAAACCAGCATTACATTCATTTGGCCCAAAATGACATCAGACCAACTTCAGCTTAATTGCCTAAGACAAAAGCAACTAAGTAAAATTAACACTGCAGAACACAGGCACGGAGTGAAGTTCTGCATCTTCTACAGAAAAGTACTAAGCTTATTCCCTCATTGATTTCAGTATTTTCACATTTTCTGATATACTTTTGAAAAATACCAGCTTCCACATGATTCAATATGATTTCGATTCTTAAGGCAACAGTTTCATATTTGATAATACCACTGAATCTGCTACAATATGATAAGATATAGTTAGATTTGCTATCCTCCTATTGATACTGTATGTGACCAACTTTGTTCAGAATCTAGGGTAAGCCTACTGTGTATTTGCAACTGATGATGATGAAGGAAGGACTATAACAATCGATTTATAATAAATTATAATCAATAATAATTGACTTATGATTGTTGCCTCGATTCATTTCAGCCATTGCCTTTTAAATCATTCCAAATCGTCTGATCATCACTCCCCTTACCCAACATGATCTTTACAGGAATCCTAGGAAAGAATAAATGGTCAGTAAAAACATTTCTACTTTGTTTTGTGAATTCTTTTCCAAACTCAGATTCTTAATTTTTAACCTTTTTTAGTTATCAGTAGCTTGAACAGGGTGAAACTGGTCAGCCATTCTGCAGCCATTCTCATGTCAGGCTGACTTTCTGCATCTTGCATTAAGACTTTGTTTCAGCTGCTAAAGCGGGTTTTGAAATGCACTCTCGGCCTGGCGAGAGTGAACTCATTTTCTTTTAATGTAGTTTGGGTGGTACTATTCAGACATACACTCTTTTATTCATGTGTTTCACAAAAATATTCATTTCTAACACAGAGACTCAAACGCGCGTTCCTCTGTAATTTGCATTTTAACAAAAACCAATGAGATGAAGATTACTGATGTAATCTTCATGAAGTTGAAGTATATCATTGTATACAGAATTTAAATGGTATACACGTGTTTAGATTTTCATTCTGATCACACACATTCTTACACCTTTTATATGATTTTTATCATGTGTAGCATTTCAGTTGTACCCTGAAATTGAAGATTTTTTTTTTTTTATTCCTTCTGGGATATTATGTGTGAAGTGATGGAGAAGTCCACTCAGCCACCTGTGGCCCTCAGTAATGTAAAAACACCTCCTATATTCCTTCCAGTGTCCAGCTATCTACTCTCTTACGTTGGAAAATGCCACTGATACTTTGTAATTCTTTAACATCCCCTTTGAGAGTGATGAAATAGTATCGGGCACAGTTTATAATAATTTCACACTGTTCTGAATCCTGAATCATGTCCAAAGCAAACCAAATTAAACAATAATTTATCCTCCTCTGGAATGCAATAACAGAGCCATCAAAAGAGCATTCTTGCAGTTTCTGTTTTGTGTAACTAACTATTCCTTGAAGACTATTAAACTCATAATAATGAGGTGCTGTGATAGCATGGCCCACAGTACATGATAATGAGTTTCCCACCACTCTGTGAGAGAAGATGAAAACAAGGGCACAAAATTTCTCCATTACTGTCAAAGTTAACGAGTAGAGCTACCATTATGGAAGCTGGTTAGAACTAGCACATGTCGTTTTTCCAGAAGAGTTCTATTTCCTGATGGCTGATATTTCATGCACCAAATATCCGCCTTGAGGAAATGCCCCAAATATTAACTTTGCCCTGTTGTGAATTAAACTGAAATTCATTTGACAAACATGCAGGCATTACAGGGGCATAGTCCATTAACAGGAAATGGTTATCATCTCTGGTAAATGGCTGTTCATCAGTCCAGTCAAGATAAATAGGGGAGGCTGAAGAGAGAAACACTAAAGCTTTGGGGTCATCTTTGCACTCTGGGGAAAAGCCCTCATGACTCAGAACCCTGCAATGTGAATCTGTCTCGGCTCTGCAGACAGCGTGTAACGTGTGCGTGCTGTTGTGCACCATTACAGCAGTCGTGAGCCAACTAATGGAGTCGTCATGTCTATAAAATTCACAGCACTACCAGACCACACAGGCACAACATTTATAGTGTTTATTCTGTCTGTCATTGCCTTTGAGTAGTCATGTGGGACATGAATACACTTGTTTCCCATAGGAAACACTGATAATATATTGGGGAATAAACATAGTCATAATATTCATACATTCATCTTCAGTAACCACTTTATCCTCGTCAGGGTTACAGAGGATCTACAGCCTATTTCAGGAACACTGGCCATGAGGTAGGAATACAGCCTGGATGGGAAGCCAATTCATCACGTGCACACAAGGGATATAACCAAATATGGATATTATATTATTTGGGCATTATTTGGATTGAAAAGCTCATTTCATCTAAACAGATAGAAATACAGCTACAAATAGGAGGTGCACTATTTGTCTTAAGGGTTTTTTTTGCTTGCCAGAGAGGTTCACAGGGCATCTAGTTAACACCTGTTAAAGGTGTGTATCGGTACTGAGATCCTGAGGAATGTGAAAAAGGTGTTTACTTTCACATTTGGGTGTGAGTGAGCACACACATACGAAGCTCCTGGGACAAATAAAGGCCATATTGCATGATCCATTTACAACATTTATTTATGACAGGCTGACTGGGCTGGCATTTCAACCTCTGGGTTTTTTCCAGTGTTTTCCAGTGTTTCTCATCCAGTCTAGTGTGGGTTCATATTTAATTTTAAAAAACTCTTGTGGTCTAGGCCATACCTACTTCAGGATTAAATCCTATTGTAGATACAGATAAAAAATATTTGGAGCACTAAACAGACACAGAGAGTGACATTGCATTACACCCCTAATGCACACACACACACACACACACACACACACACATTCATACCTAGGGCCGTTCCACCTACCAGCATTTTTTAGGAGGTGGGAGGAAACTTGAGAACCCAAAGGAAACCCATGCAGACACAGGGAGAATAAGTGAAACTCCACACAGACAGTAACCCAAGCTCAGGATCCAACCAGGGACCCTGGAGCTGTGAGGTAGCAATGCTTCACCATGGTGCCGCCCTTGAAAAGGGTTCTTTAGAGCTAGAGAAGAACTATTTTTGGTTTCCTAAAGAACCATTCATTTTAGTTTACCTAAAGCACCTCTTGGTTGATAAGTATTTAGCCTTTTTCTGTTGTTGCTACAATAAATTGAATTTTCCACCACAAAGCTCTTTTCACATAATGGTAAATTTAAGGGTGGGATTGTTTTTTTTTTTTTTTGGCTCCAACAAAAATCGTTAAAGATCTATCAGTGAAAATGTTCTTTTCTTGCATGTTGTGTACTTGTAATGCGGTTTGATAACATGCTCATCTGGTGGTTCATTATTTCATAATAATAATGCCTCTGTGTGTATTGCAATATTACCAATCGTGTATAGGATAATTATCGAGATATCAAATTTGGAAATGTAGGATCTGACAATCTCTGTTTTCTGTCATCCTCCCACACCTCAGAGCTATTTCCCTTTCATGTGAGCATGCAATAACATGAAATCGGCTTTGGGGAAAAGAGAGAAAGATCAAGAAGCCTAAATAAAAAGATAGCATATCCAGCTCAATAGTATATTGGTATTCTATCCATATACTTAGAGGATGCAATACAGATTACTGTACATATATATATCAATATCAGACACAATTTTACTCAAGTAAACCATTTATTCAGTTAAGCACTGTTAAATGTCTGAGTGAAAATTCTACTCAATATGGCCAGGCAAAACTTTGAGTAACTGTTAGCAACTCCTGGGGCAGTTTCTGTGACAGGTCAATTATAAGTAAAATAGCTTATTTAAAAAATAACCCAGCTCAGTGTAAAGTCAATTAAATTTCACTATGTGAGAACCTGTTAATACTTCCATCACGTCAGCACTTGTACATGACGGGAATATTTGATTCAGGCAATAAGGGACCAAAACAATACCCAGCCTGCACAGGGAGTCTTTTGTTTTAATAAATGTTATCAATAGTATTTTTTTCTTGTGAATTATTCAACGGTTACCCATAACCATTTAAAACTGTCCTCTGTGTTCTGCCAAGAGTAGGACAAATGCTAATCTAAACTCCAGCATTCTTTTCTGTGGTACAGAGTGTGCCATTCAAACCCAGCTCACCTTCCCCAGAGCACAGAGGGCGAGAGAAACATTAACCTAAAGGTCACAAATTTGTCCAGCTATTTTGCCAGGCACTGGAGCTGGCTTACTAAAGCTGCAGGGGCATGCACACTAAATGCTGCCAGGTAGCATATTAAGAGAAAATTACCTTCTCAGAAAATATTTATTCAGGAGAAAAAGCAAGGCCAATGTTATAGTGAAAAACAACTAATACAATACAAGCCAAGTGTGAAGATCATGTACTGTCAAACCAGATGCACTGTATAGACCATTAAATTACTAAAACATACATTACGTGTATGATCCAGACAGAATGTCAGTGTAGTTACTCCTAAGGCAGGACACTACAGATAGAAACAACAATTTTGGTCACATCAACCAGTTTTCAGATTTTTGGATAAATTGTGTCTATAATATGATAGATACAAAACAGAATATACAGTATTACTGTCTTCATTTAAACTGTACTGAAACAAACTTATAAAAACTCGACAGAAAAGTGTTATGTTATATATCTTTGATGAGATTACTGTTTATGTACAATCATGTCCACTGGATTTAAACTTTGCAACTTTATGAAGTGTTTAAGATCTGCCCACTTTGCACAATTATATTATATATTCCTGAAATTCTTGTTTCCTGATGTACATTCACCGGCCACTTACAGACACCATACTAACACTGGGTAGGACGGACACACCCACGCACCCACACACCCCTTAGCTCTGAGAACAGCCTCAATTCTTAGCGACATGGATTCCACAAAGTATTGGAAACATTCCTCTGAGAGTCTTGTCCATGTCGACATGATTGCATCAGATAATTCCTGCAGATTCGGCTGTGAAATTTCTGTTCTTCAACATCCCAAAGGTGTTCTATTTGATTTAGATCTGGTGACTGGGGAGGCCACTGAATTCATTGTCATGTTCATGGAGCCAGTTTGAGATGACTTGTGCTTTGTGGTATGGCACATTTTCTCTCTGAAAGTAGCCATTATAAGATATATATATATATATATATATATATATATATATATATATATATATATATATATATATAATCACTCTAAGTTATGTATCATTATGAGAAACATGTCAATTTCCTTTCTATGTCTTATGAATCACACTTACTTGAGTGGAAACACCTAAAATCACTTTGTTTCTAGATCACTTACAATCATGAAATTTGTTATATTTATTCCTAATTAGAAGGATATTGCAAAGAAATGTTGATAATTGTTAGGTTTTAATTATATTAAATACTAGAAAAATACAAAAAAGCATATTGTGTTTTGTTGGTTAAACATTAAAGAAATGATTTTCCAACAAACTCTAGTCTTTCTCTAAAGAGTGTCAACACAGTATAATAAAGATTTTTAATTCTAATGTCATCCAAGCATATCAGCAATCTGCTAGCAATTATCAACTGTGATATCTATTGTTTAAAAACAATTATCATAGTCACCTGTAGGGGGCATGGTGGTTTAGTGGTTAGCACATTTCCCCGCACCTTCAGGATTGGGGGTTTGATTCTTGCCTCTGCCGTGTGTGTGTGTGTGTGTGTGTGTGGAGTTTGCATGTTCATGTGTAGGCTTATGGGCATTTCCAAATTGTCCATAGTGTGTGAGATTGTTGATGGGTTGGCACCCTGTCCAGGGTGTCCCCTGCCTTGTGCACCAAGTTCCCTGGGATAGTCTCCAGGATTCCCTGCAACCCTCTGTAGGATAAGTGGTATGGAAAATGGATGGATGAATATTCATCTGTAGTGTCTTGCTTTAATAAGACCATACAAAGACCTTTAAATCTCACCCGCATTAAAACAAATTGTTCCTGGTCTCTTATCACCTACTTGAGTCTCTACGAGAGAAATAGAAAAGGAGGCAATATGCATGAAAGGAAAGTATATTCTTAAAAAAAAAAAAAGAAAGAAAGTAATGGATCAGCTCACACAGTTGAAACCTAGAGGCAACCATCAGGGCACACCATCCTCAAACTGTTTGCTTCCCTGAAATGCTTTTTCCCATTGTACTATTCTGCCTCAGCTTGGGACAAAAAAAGAAAACTTCTTACGATCTGTCTGGTGACATCAATGCCTAAATGTAATTTAGAGTTGAATTAGCTAATAGAAATTCAAAGATGCAAAGTGGAGCAGGCTTGCATTCATTACAGACATTAACAGCCGTGCTGGGACCATCCAATGAAAGTGTCTGTGTGAGAGAGTGTATTTTCGTGTCTAATGAAGATGACTCTGTGTGTGTATATGTGTCTAATGAGAGTGTCTTGTGTGTGCCTTTAATCAACTTCCCTGTGTGCACTTTGTGTGTGTGTGTGTGTGTGTATGTATGCACGCTCGTATTATGTTTGCATGTGTGCATGCAAGCAAATTGCTTTGGCAAAATTAGTAATGTATCGATATCCTTAAAGGTTTTCTATTCTGTGTGCATGTGGAAGTGGACACATGGACCCAGGAGACGCAAGGCTGACTTTGAGGTACCTTCACAAGGACGAAGGCTTTTGAAATTCCTGTACACACAACAGGGTCGTTGATATTGACAAGGCTGACCCACATGTGAGAGCAAGAGATAAATTAGCCAGCAGAGGTGTCCAATACCACTGACACCACAGATGATTTACAGTTTGAGGACGTCTTGATTGATTCAGGGCTGTGACTGGTTCTAAAGTAAGCAGAGACCAATGAAGACTTCTCATTTCACCCATATCAAACTGAAATGTTAAACAAAAAAAACATCCATGTTGTTTTTTTTATTATAATTTTCATCAAATGAGTCCATTTGTGACTCCAAATGTATTCATTGTCTATAACTGACAGGAACATTAAGATGAAAAAATCATTCTCAGTGTATGTTTTAAATAATTATATGACACAAGGATTTCTCTACATATTAACACTAAGTGACTAGAAAACTACTTTAATTGATTTAATTGCATTAATCTGTTTTTGAATTGGTAATTCGTTTAATTTACTGATTTTAATTTGCTTCGTCTGTATTCTGGCCTGCAAAATGTCTACCAGATTTTTTTACCTCAGACAGAAGAGACAGCAGTCAAAAAATATAGGCGCCCTGACAAGAACTCACTGGTTGCGTCTCAAACTACCTTCAACAATATGTCAAAGCATTGTAGGTCTTCTAATTGCAGGCTTCTTTAAATATGAACCTTTCCTTCAATATGAAATTTCTTTAAAATATGAACCAACTTGTTTGAAAAGAAGAGATTATGATTAGAGTGAAACGTGAGTTTAGTGATCGTATCTTTTCTAATCATTTCTTTTGGATGAAATCTGAAGAAATTCCTCCCGCTCATTGAGCTATAATAAGTTTTGGTGTCATACTCTCTTGAATAAGGTTGTTATGGTGCAGAGGTGTAGTTATGAGGGGATTTCGGGATTGAAAACCACTGAAATATTTAATGGCAGTTCCAAATGCTTATTCGTGGGTGGTTAACATAACATACATACAGTGCAGCTGATTATATACTTGTTTTGACCAGTAATTGCGCTATACTGTTGCTCAAGACATCATTATATGGTTTATTATAAGAATGAAAAAGAAGCAAATGTCTGCTCATGTCATTTTTCTCCTCTTACTAGCATGTTTTTTTTTATCATTTCAGTGGAACTGTAGTACATGTTCGTAAGATTGGTTGAAGGCAGATCATGCCCTACATGGTTAAATTTAAAATTTAATTCCTACTACTGACTGGCATCCTTTCACAATGCATGAGCGTGTCGCACTAATCAAGATAATTGTACAGCTCATGTGGTGACGTTTCACATTTTATTTAGTATATTTCTTTAGTCCCCCATGATATTTTTAGATAAGGTTATCATACTGGTTATCAAACTATAACACCTGTACTCCTGACATACTGCAAAACCAGAAATACCCAGAACAGACTTGCATGACTAGGTAGAAAGTTTTTGCCAAGTTGTAAGAAAAAAAGTGAAAAAGACATAAGGACGGAGAACAGAGATATGCAGCGAACTCACCTTTCACTCAAAAAGCTAGCAGCTTCCACCATCACTACTACCAGCAGGTTGCTATGTTACCAAACTTTGCTAACTGGAGACTCCTCCTGACGAAAAACTTCCCAACCACTAGCTAGCCAATGCTTTCTTCATCATACATGAGTTCACAGATTCTTATGATAGATTAGTGTCACTCTACTTGATGGGGAGAGAGTAATATTGATTTTGGCAAGGCCAATTAGGCTTTCTTGGGCTCTTGGACATGGATAGTGTGCTTTAATGTCGCATCGTTGAGATTCAAACTCCCAATTTCCCAACAATAGGGTGTAAAGTTATGGTATAATGCACTGTTTAGTTAAAGCAAAAGTTGAGACAATTTAAATAATTAATTTGAATAAGTTTCCCTTTACCCCAAATGTAGTCGAGACAATGTGCCTTTCTAGTTTTCTCATCTCCATATATTCCATGTGACATACAGATGGGTCAGACAGCAGCATTTTCTCTTCCTCTGACTTTATAATATGAAACAGCTGCAAGGTTGAAGTACCGCTCACCACTTTGAGGGATTTCAGTAACTGATTTATCCTGGTCAGAGTGGCGGTGGATCTGGAGCCTATGCCAGGAACACTGGACAGGAGGTATGAAAAAAAGCCTGTGGATGGGACACCAGTCCATCACAGGGCACCATGCATGCACACACATTCACACCTAAGGGCAATTTAACATTGCTGATCCACCTATCAGCATGTTTTTCGGAGGTGCTAGGACATCAGACAGCTCTCATGAAACCCATACAGACACGTGGAGAGCATGCAAAACTCCATATAGACAGTAACTCAAGCTCTGGATCGAACCGGGGATCCTGCAGCTGTGAGATGACATTATGAGCTGCGTAATTTATGACATGAAAGGAATTTGTGACATTAAATTATTTTCTTCTACCATGAAAAAGGGTGGGTTTTTTTTTTAACCTTTAGTAACCGCTTTATGCTGCACAGAGTCACAGGGAATCCAGAGCCTATCCTAGAAAGCTTGGTGCATGGGCATCTCTCTCTCACACACACACACACACACACACAGAGGGAGAGAGAGAGCGACGTAGAGGCAATTTAGAGTAGTCAGTCCACCTACATGCATGTTTGTAACAGGTGGCAAGAAACCAGAGTGAAACTCAGAGCTCAGGACAGACCAAGGAGCTGTCAGCCATCAGCATTACCCACTACACCACTGTGCCAGCCGGTGCATTTTTCATCATCTGTTAACCAGTAAAAAGCCTCCGTGGTGTGGAGAAAACTTTATGGTTATGTCACCATGTCTATCATTAAGTATGTTTTAAAAATGAATTATGGGTCTTTCAATTAATTCTCATTAGCCACAAAGTGACAAACCGATGCCTGTTGGATGTTGGTTTTTTGTTTTGTTTTTTTTTGTTTTTTACTGGTGTGTCCTTGTGGAACCTATTGCATGATGTAAGGTGAGTGCACGAGAAAGAACGCAAGAGCAAACCTAAAGGGCGTATGTAGAAACACTCACTGTGTGGTGAGGTAGTGTGCGGTTTAGGACGCAGCCATTGGACTCAGAGTGAAATGGGAGGGAGCCGAAAGTGCAAGGAGCCTCTCTCTCTCTCTCTCTCTTTTCTGGCAGCATCTCTTCAGGACCGTGAATGGCAGGACGAGGGCAGGCGTCTCACACAATAACCTTTAGGACGCCCTGCGGGGGGGAAAGAAGATTTCTGGGGCTCTGATTATTCCCGTAGCGCTCGTCCAGTGGATTTTCGGGTCACCGTGCAAAAAAATAAAATAAAAAATAAAATAAAAAAATTCCCCCCCCGCGTGCGTTATGGAGCGGCGGCGGCGGGCGTCTCTCGCGCTCGCGCTCAACTTGGCGGCGCTGCTGCTGGCCGCGTGCGCACTCAGCACGAGCTACTGGTGCGCGGGAAGCCGAAAAGTGCTGAAGCCGTTTTGCACCGGGCCGCTGCCTGTCACCCACAGACACACACACTGCATCCGATACAACAGCTCCAACGCTAACGACAGCCGCCAGGTGCAGTACGTGTGGGAGACCGGAGAGGACAAGTTTGTCCTGAGGAAGTTCCACAGCGGTATATGGCTGTCCTGCGAGCAGAATATCGACCTGAGTGGTAAGAATAGCTTCTCTGGCTTCATCCTACATCTGAACATCAACATCTGTTTACATATATGCCACTTTTTGACTTCTTCTGTCATCTTATTTATTTGTTTGTTTGTTTTGTTTGTTTGTTTATCTGTTTGTTTGCTTCAGTCATTTGTTTGTTTGTTTCAGCCATTTATTTATTTCAGTCATTTGTTTGTTTATCTATTTTTCTATTTGTTTGTTTGTTTGTTTTGGTCATTTGTTTGTTTCAGTTGTTTGTTTGTTTATCTATTTATTTATATATTTCAGTCATTTATTTGTCTGTTTGTTTGTTTGTTTGTTTATAGGCCACACTTTTATCTTATAGTAAAACCACTCTTATAGGAAAAAGGGTACTAAACTATACCATTCCTTGTCTCTGGTCTGATACCCTTAAAGGTGCACCTTTTATACCTTTAGTACGTGTCTTTTATATAGAAAGGTGCGTATAGTGTAAAAAGACTTACTCTAAAAGGTCATTTACATCTTAAGTCATTTGTAAAGGTACAATATATCCACATTTCCAGGTGAAATCTGCATAAAGGTACATAAGTTAAGGATGCCACCCCAGAGACACAGAAAGGTACCGTTAAGTACCCTTTTTTATCTGAGAGTGTACTGACATTGGAAGCACCTCTAATCCATGACTCAACTTCAGTCAGACTGATATGATACCATATTTTAGGATTTATTTGGATTCTTTGTCCTTTACTCCATCCTTTATTAAAATGTTGTTAATTAAACTATGGGTTATGTCACAGCCTTCCCACAGAGGATGATATTAGATTAGATGAGAGGTAGCATTGTAGGATCAGTGTTGACATTGCAACTAGCATTGCTTGAGAAAGCAGAAAATTACAATTGTATTTGTAGAATTACATTATAAACATTGATACATTATGAACATTGGACATGCGTGTGTTTTGTGGTCATGGCTTTGGGGGGGGCATGCGTGCTCACAAACTCGCCTGACAACGTCATGGACTAATTTGCATATTCAGTAAATCCAGTATTTGCAAATGCAGTAAAGAATAGAAGAGAATAGAATAGAGTTTTATCAGACTATAATAGATATCATAAATTATTATAGAAATCTAAGTTATTTCTTATAGAAAGTCTAATCAGGGCACCTTAAACATAAAATAGAGTCAAAGCAATTATTTAGCTACATATTCACAAAATACTGTAATTTTATCAACAATGCAAACAAAAATGATCAGTGGTAATAAGTCATGAAGAAAATAGGCATGAAGAAAAAAAGGTTTTGAATGGAATAACTCGCTTTTATTAATCGTAGTTATAGCCATGAAAAAAGAGTAATAAGGAGAACAAAGAAGCTTGTGGGTGGAACAAACAATGGTGATCAGTGATTGGTTGTTGGGAACAATGGTGAACAGTGATTCGTTGTTGGGAACAATGGAGATCAGTGATTGGTTGTTGGGAACAATGGAGATCAATGATTGGTTGCTGGGAACAATGGAGATCAGTGATCGGCTATTGGGAACAATGGAGTTCAGTGATTGGCTGTTGGGAACAGTGGAGATCAGTGATTGTTGGGAAGAAAGGTGATCAGTGATTGGTTGTTAGGAAAAATAGTCATCAGTGATTGGTTTTTGGGAAGAACAGTGATTGGTTGTTAGGAACAGTGGAGATCAGCGATTGGTCGTTGAGAACAATAGGCTCACAAAATCACAACTCAGTCAGGCTTTACAATCTGGTGGTGAGTCAAGTGAATGCACTCTCTCAGTTTTAAACAGCAGCTGTGATGTGAGCTGGAGAGCTATATCGAGTGTAGGACTGTCACTAACATCTGCTCAAAAAGTCATTCGATTTATCACTAGGCTCTTTTTTGAAATAAAGTCACTAAGGTTGTCTAAAAAGAGGCAACAATGTTGGGGGAAACAGTGAAGGGAGGGGCTGTATGCGTCTGAATTTGGGGTTTCAGTACCACTAGCTTCAGCTACCTTCCACACAAATTACAGATTAAACCACTGTTACCAATCACAAAATTAAAAATAAAGATTAGGGCTCTATTTCCGGGTGGATTTATGTTTTTTGGTACTGGAATATGATTGATGTGAAATTTGTTTTACACTCCTCTACTATTCAAGACAAAAAGAAAATCACAAGTCTCCAGTGTAATGAAATGTATCCACTCGTGATTTTAGAGTTACTGTCCATTAAAACTATACTGTCTCTGTTTACAGGTGAGAACTGCAGAAGTTTCATATATATTCCCCCTCCACATGAGAGAGGTAAGTCCTGATTGTTTGATTTCTGTAGCTCTTTGTGAATATGCAACCAATTTTGTAGTATATGACTGAAAGTACTGCTTTCATTTTTAGTTCATTCACTGTTATCATCTCACCTTTGTCATAACTTTTGAGAGAATTATGTTTGGCACCTTATGTGAATAGGTTGTTCAGACTAAGAACACATCTGCTGTCTGGTTGTCCTTGATATGACCTTTGGGTTTTTGTAATGCAAGCCATTTTAGCATATAATTTTATTATTGAATCTATTTGGTTACACTAGACTTGGTAACATAAATTATGTGGCAGGGCATTTAGGAAATATACCAAGACCACATTGCTCTGGGTTAGCTATTTTATTTTCTGTATATATCAGAATCTGTACTTCATTCCTTCAAGCAAAAAGACAGAATTATCTCTAGTGTAAAAAGTGACAGAACTGAAATACTCATCAGAGATTGTAACATAGTGGTGTTGTCATGGTGGCATGTTCAGGATTATTTTCACACAAAACTCTTGCTAATGTAGTTTTGACTTGGAAAAACATATTGATGCTCTGTTTATCTTCATCAGAATTTGTTTTTGGTTAAAAACAATTGAGAAGTCCTCTAGCGGTGCACAAAATTATGCAGATACATACAGTATACTTCACACTAGCAAGCAACATGTGTCCCTTGAAGCTTGTCTCTTGTGGATGTTTAGCGACTGGTACTTACCAGCCTTTTCTTTAGCTCAGATGAGAAACAGTAGTAGCCAAAATGTAAATGCTTCTAAGGCTAAATAATTCAACACGAATGAAATATTGCACTAATGAGTGTGAAAATTCGTTGTTTTATGTTACATGTTAGGATTTGTACTAGCTTCTTTGGCAGAATAGCAAAGCAAGCTAACTGTATTAGCTACATACATTCACCAGAGGCACCAACAACCTTTGCTACTTCCTTCCAAGCTGAATTTTTGTTTGTATTGTATCTATAAACACTTCAAAAGATTTAAGAGGTTGTATATGACAGCATAAGATACGATGGGAACTGATATCCGGTAAGAACTAAAGTTGTGACTGGGGGAATTGAAGAAATGTCAGACCACATGTATCACAGGACTGGTTTTGGCAAAAATCTCAATTCACATGTTTTCGTGCTGCCTGAAATAACAGCTCCGTGTCATGCACGTACATAGGAAACAAAAAGTCGCCTGATGTTCAATCTCCCTCTCTCCTCCAGGGGTCTTGTGGCTGTGCATCGTTGCAGAATGTCTGTACATCCTACTCTTGGCTACTGGTGGAATCCTCATGTCCATCGAGGTCTGCCACTTTGGAAACGTCATTGATGGACTGAAACTCAATGCCTTTGCCGCCATATTCACCGTTTTGTCAGGTAACTGCATTGATTTGGTTGAACTGCATTGATTTGGTTGAGCAATTGTAAGAGCAAGTTTGCCTTCTGCTTGTGCGGGTAGTTTCGGAAACTGGCACACCCATACCTCATTATGATTCAAATGAAAATGTCACATTTTGCATATATCTGTGATCACATAGCTGTCTATGGGGATGGCTTGGTGTGTAAACAAGCGGGAGTGGGAGCAGCAGGGCGCTGTTCAGATGTCGTTTCAGAGCTTTGGCCATGTCAGTGAAACTTTTCTCAGAGGATGGTGCTGTTTGTGGTGTGAGGTTTAGATGTTTGTTCTACAGCAAGCTGGCCTTTGCTTTTCCTGTAGACCAGGCATCTGAGTCGTGATCCTGCATTCAGAAGGCATATAAAAGACCAGATTCAAGATACTCTATGTGCCTCACATTATACAATCCTTTGCCAGTCTTTGCCTCTTTATGTATTTAAAGCTTTTGCATTTAATGTTTCATGGTAATACATGAACAGAAGATTAATGCTACCTTAAGAAAATTACTTTATTTTTATGTAACTTGAATCACTGAAATATATGCATTACCAGTCAAATTGTGGACACACCTACTCATAGAAGATTTTTCTTCATTTTTACTATTTTAAAAGACATTAACAATATGAAACAATACATATGGAACTATGCAATGAACAAGAAAAGTGTTAAACAAATCCAAACTATTTTATATTTTGAATTCTTAACAAAATCTTAACAGAATTCCTGATGAAGCTTTGCACTCTCTTAGCATCTTCTGAACCAGCTTCATGAGGGAGCCAAAACTTCTTCAAGTTCTCAAAATGCCCAAGTACTTGTTGTCCCAATTGCCCAAGTCCTGAATAAAAGCTACTTGTTTAAGGAAACTGTTTTTTTTTTTAAATAAAAAATATCTGTTTTGGGTAAAAACTACTTATTACAAATACATTTTGATTCAGAAATAAATTATTCCTCCCACGTCCCAAAAAACGAACATCATACCACAACCCTGTCATGGATTATTTTCCTATAACAGCACACACTGTCGTGTTTTATTCCTTACATATTAACAGTGACAGTCCCTTGACTCCTGTTCATTATTATGATATACAGTCAACTCCAGAATTATTGGCATCCTGGCACCAGAATATTAAGCATTACTTACAGTGATGTATTTCTTTTTTTTTAATCCAAAACCTGGTGAACATATTTCTCATGCTCATAATGCATAACACTCATACAAGTACAAGCCAAATCCATGTTATATTTTGGATTTGTTTCTCTGGAGTCAGTTGCAGTACCAACTATATTATTGGTTCAGGTAGATCTTTTAAAATAAAATAATGATTTTTTTTTGTGATGATCGCAGTATCAGTTATTGCATTGCTGTGTAACTTGCAACTGAATTTAGCATGAAGAAGGCTGAATGTGGTCTGTTTCGCTGACTTCTCTTATATGAATTAAGCGGATTGGTGAACGCATTTTGTTACACTTTTTTTAATTTATTTGGTCTGGTGTGATGAAATCCGCACAGAGGAGATTTCACACCCTGCTGGAAGGACAGATTTATTCATTAATCAATACGACACTCTGAGCTGAAAGTGAGAAAGCAATTGAAAGAGGTAGAGAACGAGACAGAGTCTGGTTGATATGGAGATATTATACTTTATTTGTGGAAAACATTGCAGTAAAGCAGGGAAAAGAGCTTTCTTTGCATTTATAGTAGGGATGAGCTCTTTTAATACTAAGTCTCAGTATCAGTCTCATATTGGCTTGAAATGCTGGATTGAGCTGATCAGATACCACACAGCTGCAATGTTTAAAAAGATTTTACAGTTGTTCAAGTGAAAATTCACTGTAACATTTTACTATACATATTACATATTAACAACTACTCTCATTATCATATGCCACAGTCCTTATCATGTGTAGTAGTTAAATATTAATGTACTATATGGCCAAAAGTTTGTGGACACCTGTCCATCACACCCATATGTGTTTTTTAAACATCCCATTCCAGCTTTAGTCCTCACTTTGCTGTTATAATAACCTCCACTCTTCTGGGAAGGCTTTCCACTGGATTTTGGAGCGTGATTGTGGGGATTTGTGATCATTCAGCCACAAGAGCATTAGTGAGGTCAGGCACTGATGTTGGGTGAGGAGGCCTGGGGTTCAGTCGGCGTTCCAGTTCATCCCCAAGGTATTCAGTGGGGTTGAGGTCAGGGCTCTGAGTAGGACACTTGAGTTCTTCCACTCCAAACTTGGCAAACCATGTCTTCATGGATCTCGCTTTGTGCACAGGAGCACTGTCATGCTGGAACAGGTTTGTGCCTCTTAGTTCCAGTGAAGGTAAATTGTAATACTACAGCATACAAAGACATCTTATATAATTATGTGCTTTCAAACTTGTGGCAGATTAGGGAAGGCCCACATATGGGTGTTATGGTCAGGCGTCCACAAACTTCTGGCCAAATAGTGTATGTGTATTTGAGGACCTTATAGTAAAGGGATAACAAAATCACTATCAGATATACTCATATCTGTATGTACTATCTATAAAGAATGAAAAAAGACTGGTGCATCAGTTATTTCTACTTCTCTAGCTGTATATTCTTTTTGCAAACAGCTCCCAAATAATAATTCTACATAATCCTTTGGAATGTAGTGCTTCTTGCAGATAGATTGCACTGCATCGTTTGCTTTTGAAGCAAGATATTTAGAGGATGATCACCAAATGACCTAATATGTCTGACCCACAGAAGTCCATCAGGACAGATGACTGTGTCTCCTAAAACATTCATGCTCTGATCCCTTAAGCAGTGCCACAAAAATAAATCAGTGCTAGACATCTGAGATAAACGATTCTCTTCATTATAACAATTTTATATAGGTCCCATAGTGCCTTTTAACTGGAAGAGCCTTTAATAATGACATCAAGATGGAGCATAAGCATTAGAGTACTTGGATGTTTAGTTAAATGGATATGTAGATTGTTTAAATATGTAGTTGGAGAAAGGGAGAAGAGCTGTCTCATTAGGCGGCGACTCTGGAAGGGCCATGACATTCAATGTGTCTTCTAATCTCTCTTTATGTGGTGTAACACTGTCCCCTAATGGCAAGCTGCAGTCTTGACAACATGGGAGACGATTCTGAAACATGCAAAAGATAGACGGATAGACATGATTGTATAAACAGATAGATATGTACTGTATGTTGTAGATAATATAAGAGAAATTTACAGCCAGAGAAATTTCAATAAACAAATAATAAATGCAATCAGCTAAAGTCAATTGATAGTGTCAGTATTTGCCATTCATTAATTGATAATGTTGGAACTAAACATGGAATTAAACATAATACTTGTACAGTTGTCACTTAGATTTCAGGATTTAGTGCAAAAAAAATCACAACATGGTGTAGTGATAATGCATATATATATATATACACTATATGGACAAAGGTTTATGGACACTTGACCATCACACCTATATGTGGGCTTTTTCTAAACTGTTGCCACAAAGTCAGAGGCACATTGTT
>CM075014.1:7921073-7952113 GCA_037576675.1 Pangasius sanitwongsei | reverse complement strand
CCAGGCCAAGTGATTAGGACACCTGATTCTGATCATTTGGATGGGTGACCGAATACTTTTGGTAATATAGTGTATCAGGGCTTTACACATCATGGTATTGTGTTATGGCAATTTCCAGTAATGGTAACATGACACAGCTATACAACTGTGTGATATGGTTATGGCAGTCTTATGATGCCGGATTCAGATAATTAGTACATGTACATTGCAAGAATAAAGAATACCATGCAGTGCAATTAATGATATTTTGAGCTCAAATATGCAGGGACATTTAGTTTTATTAACATTTCTTTAAGTGCAAGTGCAACCTTTTCTACAAAACACTTTTGTAGAATATTTTGTGACACTTGCCTTTGAGACACTTTTAGAGGAATCTTAGTCCATGTCTCCATGCAGAACATTTTTAAGCTTCTTTACATTCTTAGGTTTGTGCCTGTGGACTTCCCTCTTCAATTCATACCACAAGTTTTCAGTTGAGCTTAAATCCAGAGACTAAGATGGCCATTGCAAAACATTGATTTTGTGTTTGGTTCTTCATCTAGTTGATAGCTCTGCCTGTGGTCAAGTCTGAACTTCATGGCATAGGCAACCAGGTTTTGGGCTGAAATATCCTGGTACATAGCAGAATTCATAATGTCATCAATCTTCACAAGAGCCACAAAACAGCTCTGAAAATATCAAAGATCCACCTCCATGTTTTACTTGTAGTCTTCTTTTGTCACCAAACCTGCTGATGGTATGCATGACGAAAATGTTTGATTTTGGCCTCAACTGACCAGAACACTTGATACCAACTGTAGTTCTAATGATGCTTGGTGAAATTGACCACTGCATTCCAGGAATTCTCTCAGGAATGATTTCTTTCAAGCAGCTTGTTATGAAAGTGGAGTTTCCCAACTGATTTTGAAACTTGTCAGCCGCAAGAATCTAAACAGTATAATTCTTAAACAGTGATTTTTGGCTCTTTTTTTCCTCCTTCACCATCCTCCTCACTGTGTGGAAAGACAGTGTGCTCATGGGTATAATCCTGGCAAATCTCCATCTGTTTCAGAACTGCTTATGTATTTTTATATGTATTGCCTGATTTGTGCAGGTCAGTAATCACAAATGTTGGAAGTTCTTTGCTTTCTCACATGGTAACGTATGATTTTATGGTGGATGATGGATCTTACGTGTGTGTAACCTTATGTTTATACCCCAGGGAATTATGACATGGTTAACAGAGTGTTTGGGGACTGAGAGAAAATGTCAAACAGTCATTGATCATTTGTTTGATCATTTGTTTGCATTTATTAAAAATATTATTTAGGGGTGTCAAGTTTGACATGTTTTTGTGACAAAATACCACTATACATGATAATGTACTATAATACTACTACCAATACTACTATACAAAATACTACTACTACTTTATTGTTTGAGTGGAAAATTATTTCATTATTGTATGTAATGTTTATTTTATATCATTGTTGCTCATTTTTATGAATCTTTATCTTTAAGGCCATAATTCTTGAGGACATTCTTGTATATTATATAGTTTGTACCTATTATGGGACATAAGGTGCATTGTATACTAACTATAACCTGCTCTTACTTTCTTGTTTAGAGCCCCAAATAAAGTGTTTTGGGTGTTGTTCTGCAGGTCTTCTTGGCATGGTAGCACACATGATGTACACAACAGCCTTTCAGCTCACTGTAAGTCTGGGCCCTGAGGACTGGAAACCCCAAAGCTGGGATTACAGCTGGTCTTACATGTAAGCATCTTCTGCATTTACTTTACTTCACCCTTTTCGTCTTATTTACGTACTGGCTGCAGACGCTTCTGATTATATATGTGTTCCTTTCTGCAGGTTGGCCTGGGGTTCTTTCACCTCATGCATGGCGTCCTCAGTGACTACCATCAACAGATACACAAAGACTATCCTGGAGTTCAAGCATAAGCGTAGGAACATGGAGAAGAACCTGAAGATCAAGCAGCAGCTCCTGGAGCTGGATTGCCCAGAGCAGATGTGGGACATGTATATCAGCTCGGTGCCCAGCACGGCCGAGGAGCTGCTTGAGCTGTCCAGTCCAAGCCGTAAGCTGTCCAACCACGACATGGGCGATCAGCAGCGGGAGGAGTACTGCTGAGGCTAGCCTGGGGCCTCGTTTACTAAACTGTGCAGAAATTCCATGCTAAATGCTTGAGAGTTGGCATTGGAAATCACAGTATTAGCCTGCTGTCCCGCTGGCGGGATGATATTCTCATCGTCTTTAGAGCATTACTGCTTCGAAAAATCTTTGAGTCAGAAGTTTCAGTTTGTTTCCTGTAAAATGTGATATATTGTGGGGTATTTGTGAACTTGAGAACTGTCTGTCGCTTCCTTTCATCAAGCTGCTACAAAATCTGATAGTTGACCACACTGTAAATAGATTGTTTGTTTTTATCTTTCAGCTTTGCCATGTGACACCACAGCCAATCAGAGCATCTGATTCAGAAGCGTGACACAGTGGCACAGTGAATCTGCCTGACAGGTGGATTATACAGTCTGTCTGCAACTTGCACGCAAGGTTCAACGCCTTAATGTAGTAGGGTACAATGTTCATTTAGCTTCAGGGCAAAAATATACAGAGTTGTTCAACAGTATAAACATTTTTTTTACATGTATTCACCTCTACAAATCATAGTCAAGCCCAAATGTGCACAGTGCTCCTCTCCCACAGCCACTCCTCAGTGATATATACAACATATCCTCCAGCTAAGGAATCTGTTGCCTTCTGGTGATTTTGTGTGCTTGTGCTGTTTATAAATGAGGCCCCAGGACAGGCCTTGATTTTCTAACTAAACCTCCCCTGGCGTATTGCATGACCCGCTGCTGCTTGGCACTGCCACGTGCTCTTAATGAACTAAATCTGGCCTCAGATTACACTGAGGGCTTCGAGCCAGAACAGACTGTTATCTGGCTTCTCTACAGAGTTTAATCAATGACTGTATATACTGACTGGTTTCTATGTACTGTGTTGTATTGTTGGCTGAAGGTGATGATGTGGTTATTAATTTTATATTCATGTATTGATGTTACATACAGATAAGTGACAAATTAAAGGAAAAAAACAATACAACGTGATTTAGTAAGGTGTTCAGCCAACATGAGTCACCAGAAAAGCTTCAGTGCACCGTGGCACTGATTCTACAAGGCTCTGGAACAATGATGGAGAGATGAATATCCTTCTTACAAAGACATTCCCTCAACTGGTGTTTTGATGACGGTGGATGAGAGTGCTGTGTAACACATCAGTCCAAAATCTCCCATAGGTGTTCATTTGGGATGAGATCTGGCGACTGTGAAGGCAATAGCATATAATCATTTTCATACTCATCAAATCATTCACTGAGCCCTTGTGTAGTGGGGATTGGGGGGGAGTCAGTATGCCCATCAGGATAGAAATGTTTATCCTAGTATAAAGGTGATCAGTCAGAAGAACTTTGTATTGATTTGCAGTGACAATTCAATCTATGAGGACAAGTGGACCCAAAACCATGCCAGCAAAATAAATACCCCACAGCATAACGGAGCTGTTTTTTCCTTTAAATTGTCACCAGTCTATAAGTTTAAGTATCGTATATTAGCTCTGACACTGGAAGAATCATCTCGTGTAAAATAGGTACAACAACGTTTGCTGTATAATTGTTTAATATTGTGCTGTCTGTTGGGTTATGTTTTTGTCTATGTTTTGTTCATGATTTTTCTAGTCCTGGATTTTCTGGTTTTCACTAATTTATTACATTTCTGTTTTGCATCTCTATAAAGAGACAGAGTGCATTTGTTTATGATATTGATCACGATTCTGTTAAACCAAAGCATGCTCAGAACTGAATATTCATTTACAGTAAATTTTCTGGGTTTGTAACCCTTATGTGGGTCAAATTTGTTCGGTAATATAGGTATCTTATCAGTGTTGTGGCTATTTTTCTAAAATGACTCGGGATGGTAGATATTTATTTGTATTTAATATTACTACATGTGTAAAAATAATGCTTTTGACAGAGTGCAGTAATTTTATTTCAATGTATCAACATGTGGCTCTGCAAAGCTTTTATATATTATATAGAGCCATGCTCTCTGTGCGGGAGGGACAGCGTTACACTGTCCCCTGTCAGTCAGAGTGACATGAACCAGTTATAGGCCTCTTTAAGCTCATGCATGATGAAGAGGGCAGTTACTGCTTTCCTCCGAGTGTTACACTGCACTGTACTCTAGCATGAGCAGCAGTTCAAAAAGATGCAGTGGCTGGCTGGTGTCTCACGTGTTAGCCTTCACCTTCCCCAGTTGGTAGCTGTCATATGATAGGGAGAGCTGGCTAGTGGGTGGGATATGGTAAATGAACAAATTGGGGAGAAAATGAGGTAAAATGTACCATAGAAAAATATATATGTCTTAAAACTGTTTGGAACCAAAGAAAGTCATTCACTCATTATGCATCACAGCATGCACAAGTCTGGCCTGAGGGAAAGTGTAGTACAACAGCTTGGTTGTGATAAGGATTCAACCAAAAAAAAAAAAATTCTCCAAAGTGAATGCTCATCAAGTTAAACTTTACTTGAATTTTTTCACCGTGCTATCACTGTTATCATGCTTAGCTGACCATGTGCAGAGACTTGAAATAAATCAAAATAAATTGGAATAATGCAATAAATACGATTCAAATGTTAAGTCTGTGCCACCAAAACAAAACTATTTACACTTTGTGATCTACATGTGAAGTATATAATCAAAGTACAAAAAATGCAGTCAATCTGAATAGCTAGCACTAGTTAAGTGCTTGCGAGGTTACAGCACACACTATTTCTCCATTTACATGTCCTTAAATTTGCTTTATTTTGTCCTAATATATGCTGTCATTATATACGATCACCTCCCACAGGGAACACCTGTACACCTGCACATTCATTCAAGACCAGGCGATGTTTTTCCAATCTCCATCTGTCCAGTTTCGCTGAGTCTGTGCCCACTGTAGCCTCAGATTCCTGTTCTTGGTTGACAGGAGCGGAACCTGATGCCGTCTTATGCTGTTGTATCCCATCTGCATCAAGGTTTGAGGTGTTGTGCATTCTGAGATGCTTTCCTGCTCACCACAGTTGTAAAGAGTGATTATCTGAGATACTGTAGCCTTTCTGTCAGCTCAAACCAGTCAGGCTATTCTCTTTTGACCTCTGTCTTCTGATTTCACAGAATTGTCGCCCACTGGGTGTTTCTTTTTGTTTGTTTGTTTGTTTGTTTGTTTGTTTGTTTTCTCACCGTTTGGTTTAAACGCTACCATGAAAATCGCAGGAGCAGTTTCTAAAATACTCAAACCAACAACCATGACAAGTCACTGAGATAAAATTTTATCATCATTCTGATGTTTGATGTGAACATTAACTGAAGCGCTTGACCTGTATCTCAGTGATTTTTGTGCACTGTGCTGCTGCCACATGGTTGGCTAATTGAATAATTGCGTCAATGAGCAAGTGTACAGGTGTTCCTAATAAAGTGGCCAGTGAATGTATGTTAGCTCTTATTTTGTAATACTGGAATATTATCAATAGATTTTATTGCACACGTTTTCCTCAACAGTTAAGGGACTATAAATGGGGACCAAAAGTGATAAATGCTTGAATGGCCACAAGGAGGCACTGTGCTAACGTTTTTGTCATTGGCTGTTGACTGTATGCACAAATATTACCCAGTGTCCATTTGGGATTATTATTTACTTCTTATTTGTATCTCATTGTATGATTGTGCTACATGTTCCCTTTGACCAGAGGGACATTTAAAATTCACTATGAACCACAAGTGTTTTGCAAAGAGTAAGAATAAAGAATAAGAATAAATGATGACAGAAGATGAGGATGTCTTGTCTCAGTGTGACTGTGCTCATGTGCTTACACTCACACACTATTCATAAAAAATTTATTTCCCCATGTGTTTGTGTTTCCGAAATTGCATACAAAAGCACACATCCATTTGAAAATAATTTAACAGGCTTCCTTAAAATTAGTGCAAATTCATGCAAGCAACACACGGGTCAGCTTTGCGAGTGTGTACCGTATCATCAATCACAAGTAGGTAAAAACTAGTACTGTGTGTGAATTTAGGCTGCACAAAGAGTGCATTATCCAAGAATAGATCAGCATGTCCCAGCCACTTCTTTTGATATTCACATATTTCAAAGGGAATGATGTTACTTATTGATTTATGCATAATGTATGAACGCATGTGTAACGTATGCATGTATAATGTATGATGCTTTCTATTAGCTCCATCTATGAACACAATGTCAAGATACTTATAATTGTTGTCTTAACAATGTAAACACTTTCAAATAGCAAAAAATGTTGAAAGTATGATTTCTCTCACTTCCCTGTTCTTAATGATAGTCCATATCACAAATCTGCAGTATAATAATAGTATAAAAATGGATATTTGGCTCATTTGATGAAAAAGCTTCAGCTCCCCTCAACTAGCCAGTGGACCAGCCCTTTTTTTTTTTTTTTTTTTTTTTAACACGGCTCCAGGTCCTCTGGAAAGTATGCCAATCAGAGTCAATCACATAAACCCTCATTTTGAATGTCACACCGTTTTACAGTCTTCTTTTACAGTATTTTACAAATGACGTCCACTCTGTTGTTTATGGCTGGTGTTTGAACACTTCTACACTTTCCACTGTGGTCTGAAAGTATTCATACCCAGCTTTCTTTTTTTGCTGTCATCCTGAAACCTGACATATGATGCCTTAAGAAAAAAAACAAATTTGATGACATAATCTTTTACCCTTGATCAGAATGCATGACTCATAACTCACCCAGAGTTTCTATTATCAATGTGAGCACTAACTGCATCAAATATTTACTCAGAAAAGCAAACATACCCTCCACAGTTTCCTAGGCTACGTTGCATGAGTGAGGCTGAGTGCCTGGATTGAGGGACAAAAAAAAAAAAACATCACTTCCACCCAAAATCCATTCCAGTCATTTGGTAGAACCTCAGATTGTGTGGGTGGTAAAAACCCCTGAGGTTGTGAATGACCTCAGGTTCAACATGCACGTGTGTTCTGCCTTTGGTTTTGCCCAAGCAGTGTGGCTCAGCGCTGCCCTCAGCCTTCTTCAAACAGGGGAAGCCCTTGGTCTTGTTGAAGTAGAAATGCTTGTCTGTGATAATACGCTCCAGGCCCAGGAAGTCCTGCACACGGCCCAGCTCGAAAGCCGGGTCACTGACAAGCCGCTCGCCGTTGACAAAGTGGATTTGAGAGAGTGGGAAATAAGCGAGCCAGCGCTCCAGGTGCTGGGCATACAAGCCAATGTAGAGCGGGCTCCACAGAGAGTCCACCTGACCTGACGATCTGTTCTTAAAAGCCAAGCTTTCAAAGCTGGCGATGCCTGGCGTCTTGGAGGCGATCTGAGTGTAGTCGGAGATGGCGCGGGTCACGGGGTCACGCACCACCACGATCAACTTCACATCTCTTGACATGGCATGGACGCGAGCTGGTGTCTCAGCTGTCACAAAGTATCGTGGCGTTTTCTCCATCACAATCTGACCGTCCAGTGCTTTGGGCATCATGCTTCTGAAAAGCAAACAGAAACAGAGCTTTAATATTTAGGCCCATGTTCTCTAATAAACATGATTATGTTCAAGTCACTTTGAACCGAGTTCATGATAAAAGTGTTATGGTTAGTTATTATTATTATTAAATGGGAAATAAGTGATTCCTGTTCCTGTCACATTCCCTCTATTTCCACACTACATTGTCAGAAAAAGAAGGGTTTTTTCCTCAAGCGTTTTTTTTTTTTGGATGATTTAGGGCTCTAGCTTTCTTAAAGGTTTTCTACTTGGAACTTTTTCTTAATGTAACCCTAACCATAACCCTAGGGAACCAAAAAGCACCCATCAGGATGATCCCCAAGAATGGGAAAGGCTTTTATGAATCTATTTCCATAAATAATGTTTACAAAATACTAATTCATTTAATTAAAAGTGCTAGATCAATATAATATATATTATATATATATATATATATTTTTTTTTTTTTTTTAAATCATGATCATGAGTAAATTATAATGAACTTTCGTGGTTAAACAATTGCACTTTTTGACCATACTGTATACAGTTTAGAAGGGAATTATTTATAATCGCACTATACGGTGTCACCCAGATGAGGATGGGTTCCCTTTTGAGTCTGATTCCTCTCAAGGTTTCTTCCTCATATCATCTCACGGAGTTTTTCCATGCCACCATCACCTCCGGCTTGCTCATTAGGGATAAATTCATAAATTAAAAATGTATATCCTGAATTTATATATTTCTGTAAAGCTGCTTTGTGACAATGTCCATTGTTGAAAGTGCTATACTAATAAAATTGAATTGAATTGAAAAACATATATAGCTAGAAAATCATCAAAGACGACCTGTGTCAATGGATCATCCATTGCTAAGTAATGAACAGAACCTAAGAGACTCGACTTATTTTTTTACTTCTCTTGTCTGCTCTCCTGTTCTCCTCTAGGCTCTGAGATCTGTTTTCCTTAAGCCCAGACTTACTTTGCACAATGCAGTATTGATCGGATAAATCACATCACATGTATTAGTTGGCGAGATCGGGGTGGCAAAATAAGAGGTAATGAGCTGACATGTCTTTTTGTCCTGCAGCTGATCAGCCGAGGGTTCTCAGGCCGGCCGTGTCACTTATTGGCTGCAAATGAGAATGAAGACTCGGCTGCTCTCTGAGCTCCACTCTATAAGTGCATGAGAAGTGCTGCAAGCTGCGCAGATGTGCAGGATGCATCAATCAGCTGAGGGTTACAGGCAGATAAGGCAGAAAAAAGGAATGCATGGGCTTGTGTCTTACTCTCCTCTCTCACTTTGGTCAGCAGATGGGACTCATTTGACTAAAGTGCCTTGAAGGCCCTCTGTGCCTAATGATCCTCCTGCAGTCCACCTGCTTCAGAGAGTGACTACATCTAACTTTTTTATCTTATCATCACAGGTTTTTCAGAGTTCAAGTGTATTGATAGGTGCAGTGCATTGAAATGTGTACAATAAAAATAACAAAAGCCTCAACAGTTAAGAGATGATTCATGCAAAAGGTTAGTCAAATGCCTAATACCCAATACTACAGACCAGAAAAAAGTATCGAAGACAATGTACATGAACAGAAATACAATGCTCTCAGCGTTCCTGCTCCCTGCAGCATGGCCTCTTATCGATACAGCAGCCTTGAGTCAATTCTTTAGCCATACTGCATTATCAATGACTTCATCTGGGAAAGCACTTAGCCTAAACACTCGTAGGTTTACCTATACTTATTATGGAGCCAGCAAGTCTATTAGAGCTGTCCATTAATTATTCACTTACTCCTATTGAAGTGGCCTGTTCGTACTCTTAGAAGACCTCTCGCTCCACCCCAACTACCACCAGCTCACTTTATATTGACAATTCCTGTAGATAACTCAAATCACCATACATAAATGTGTATATGTGAAGGAAACCAGACCTGTCAATAGCACTCAAGTGCATGGCGATCTGTTTACGCTGAGCAGAGAAGAACTGAGATAAGAAGCGAGCTGCCAATCCAAAGCTGAAGGCTATTAGCAGCCTCTCGTACATTAGCCTGCGAGGATAAAGTCACTGATGCAGAATAGATTCTCAGGCTTTTGCTGTTTGCCAGCATGGCAGAGCTCATATAACAGCATGAAGGACATGTGCCTGTGTGTACATGGTGTAGAGAAAATATTGCAATTAAGTGTAAACTACATGTCACATTCCCATGCTGTCAAATCCGTATTGTGTAACCAGCCTTTGAAATAAATATATTTGTACTGACATGTTCAAGAAATTTAATTACTCTTGCCCATGTTGCCAACAGCAAGCCTGATCTCAGAGGATTAGTTAAGCATATTTTGTTTACTGTTGGCAAAATTCTGACAGTTCTTCACATCACACTTAGCAATATGTACTCTCTCTAGAAGCTCTGAAGCTTTCCTATTGTTTACCGCATTGCTGCTTTGTGCTGTGTGATATCCCATCAGCCCAGAGGAGCCAGCAGATAGGTTGCTCCTAATTGAGGCTGCATTTTGGACCACTCTCTCTGAGGTATTCTGAATAAACCAAATGGTGCCATGGGTATTGATTGGGATGGGGGTATATGGTAATGTGGGCCTCAGCTGGTATGAGGGGGCAGGTGGAGTGTATAGATGGGCCATTCCACAGCCTCATCAGCTGCCTGCCGCGCACACACACATACACACACACGAGCCAATTAGCCTGTCTTCTGTTCAGATGTCACATTTTCGTACGTCTCTGACAAGACTTTTTGATTTCTTCTTACAGGAGGACTGGATTGTATGTTCAATGTTACTTAAGCTTTCATACCCAAGAAACGTCACAGAGAAAATCCATATATATGTTTACATTGAGTTGTAATAACTAAATATATAAAAATATGAATATATGTAGACAATGAGACAAGATTTCAACATGTTTTGGAAAAACTTATTTACTTGGAAAAATATATTTAGTATAACTTCTGAAGGTGTCATTTTTTATTTTATTTTAATGCACTTGTAGAGTTGTCTCAAGATATATATATAAAAAAAGAAGTATCACTACCAAATACACAGTGACGTAAATGATACAATATTTAATATGCTTTGGAACAGTACATGTTGTATCATGAAATAATTAAGTTGCACTCTTCTGAAATCCCATAGTCGGTACATGAAGTGTAGATATGTAGCCAGACAGTGGAGCACGTGTGTGTGTGTGTGTGTGTGTGTTTGGACCCATCCATCCAATTCGTTGTATGGTGGCCACTAATGTTCCAGTCAATTGTAACCATGCCCTGTCCACTTCCCATAGACATCCATCATCATAGAGGGGTGCAGATTACACACCTCCCAACCCCCACTCACCCCCCCTCCACACACACACACACACACACACACACTCGCCATGAGGAACCTAATGAGAGCTGAATTATAAACCAAGTGTCTAGGCCTTATGGCAATTTCATGAACTGTAGCATATTCCTGCTTTCAATCACACCTGCTCCCCTCATACGCACAAAGACACATCTTAGGAGATATTAGCCATCGTATTTAAATGATTTGTTTAGAATAATATGTCATACATATCATACAGCAGCCGAACACATTCATGCCACATAGATAGTCCAGCTTTGGTTCAAATGTTCAACTGGGTTATGAACTATTCTTCAGTCATGAATAATTTCAATTTCAAATTCAAATGATGCCATTTGAACTCAATTTTGGTTCAGCTATGGGTTTCCATTTCCCTACAAACACATTTCTATAAAACTTTCCATAACACAAATCAAATACATTACTTTTACCACAGGACTGGTATGTAGCCATCTGGATGTAAATATGCAGAAAATAGTTGTAGTGGTAATATTGAGAGAAAATATCAATAATTCATGAAAATCTCAAACAACTCGCCTTGCCTCCAGCACAGACTTATCAAATAGTCATGAAGGAAATACTAAACTAGATTGAGGTGGTAGTGTGAGATAAATCTCACTTCCTTTATGGCAAAATATCAAATAGTTTGTCCTCATTTACCGAGCACGCCGAATTACCAGCCAATTATTATTCCATGTCTGTGAAAAATGTGTTTATACGCACCCCGTAAATAATGGGTATGAATTTAAATTTCCATGTTAATGACATTTCTATGAATTGCAAATGAATTCAGACAATGCAATGACATCAGATAAGTGACGGTGCATGTGTGTGAGGATGAGAAGACATTTTAATGACAAATAAATATGCTCTCATCTTCCTAGAGCCTGAGTCCTACAGGTTAAACCCTCCAGCCCCTCCGGTGTGCCAAAATCAATATTATTGATGGGACGGAAAGTGAAAATGTACACCTATGGGTGTTTTAACGCTCTCTCAGGATATTCCACGAACATGCTGCTGATTTGAGGGGGAAAATACACTCAAGCACGCTCAAGCTCTTTTACCTCTTTTCGCATGCACTTGAAAGCTTACGTAGCAGAAACTAAATTTTCATGCAGGTTTCCAGGCGTTGCACCAAAAACACGCACTGCTGAAGATACTGTTATGGCAAATCGCTTCCTTACAGGAAAGTGACAGTGTTGCCATGTTGAAACATGAGCTAGTAGCCTGTGTGTGGTTTTATGCCTCAGCAGGATGGAGCCTCTTGCTAATTGTAACTGAATCTGCGCTGACCAAAGCTCAATGGATTCATGCTCACAGCAAGCTCAAGGTCAAGCGCCAGGGCAATCGATTGGAAACAGGCCACGAGCTCAGAACTTCATCTATCACCCCATCTCATTTCAGATCTTATCTGAGCTTTACAGTTGTTTATTTTTAAAGATTTGCAGCAGCCCTTTTCCCTCTTGGATCATGCACCTACAGATTTCAATCTACTCCTGGTTACATGATTAACGACTGCTTTGCTCCGTAGCATGATCATTGCTAGGCTGACTTGTCCACTAGCTCCCCTGACCTTATGAAGTGCCTGGCGCACATCATTATCGCCAGTGGAAAAAAGTGACTTGGGTTAAAGATCAATTGACAGGGCTCACTATAATGTCAAGTGGTGTGGCCATGCTGTGGGGTCCATCTGTTCCTGAAGAGATGACAATCTGCCTCATCTCTGCTCATAGATCTTCTGTGTATGACACTGAGGGTGTCTGTGTCCACATCAAACGCCCCCCATGTACTTATGACCATGATAAATATTAGAGCAAAAAGTATCAAACAGTGAGTCCATTATAGATCAGTTTGGTCAGTGTGATTTCAGAATGCCTTGTTTTTTATCATACACTGCATCTTACTGCCGTAGAAGGGTGAAAAAAATAGTAAAAATAATTGACAAATAATGTGCAGCTTTGCATCACAGGATGTGTAAAATGGGTGTGTAAAGATTGTGAGAGATTTGTGCATCTCTGTGTGTCTAATGGGAGATCAGTTACAACCAGGGTTGAATTATAATCAAGTGTGAATTGACAAAACAATTAGTTAAACAGCTAAAAGGTAAATAATTGGGTTTTGCCAAATCTAAACAAATTTATGGTGTTTAATAGGCTATAAAATTCTTTGGCATGGCTTATTGACTGAATATTCAATGTCCTTTTATTTCATTTTAATGAATCTTTTCAGTAAACCCAGAATGTTCCGAATAAAATAGCTTTTCCTTTCTAATAAGATCTGAAAAGTGTAACACAGTGATCTGTTCATAAATCTGTGGAAAACATGGAAAACTACATAAATCTTATTATCTATCATTTTCTTGAGTCACATGTTTCTACAAATATGTAATATGTGAGTCAGGAGAGCTGGAAGCGCTGTAACGTAATGTAACATCTGTCCCAAAGATGATTAATGCTAAGAACTTATCCTGCATTGAGGATTGAGACTGGAGAGATTCCATTATTTCTTTCTCTCACAGATGCTGCTATAATGTTATTTCCTGTTTCACGTCAATCCTGCACTGTGTACCAGTTGAGCTCAACTCTATATATCTCTCTGTACCTGGAGTCTAGCACAGTGTGGTGATTTTCCTGCTCTTACACACCTCCAATACCTGGTCATTTAAATGGTGAGTTGAATCAGGTGTGTAAGAGCAGGAATATTACCAAACTCTGCTGGACTCCTGATATACAGGATCAGAGTTTGGCTCACATGCTAGGGTGATGTCTCTCTATTTAACCAAAGCAAGGTCAGAACTTGGCCCAGCATACAGGCCTGCTGTGCACAGGAGAGCCCACAATGCTGAAGAAACACCAACAGTGTTTAATTAACACCTACAGTGCTGAATAGATACTAACGGTGTTATATTAATCCATACAATGTTGAATAAAGCAGTTACAGTGTTCACTGCAAGGAAAGAAAGTACATACTGTCAGTCAAACCTTCCTCTTTTAATGCAAACATAATAATATGTGCAGTGCTAATAACAGCACAACAGATAATAACAGCATAATGCCAGCAGTAGTGTTGAAGTAACACAAGAAATCAGGGAAGATGCCGCCTGTGAAATTAAGCCTAGCCACATCAACTCCAAGACAAAAATCTGACCGTTCTCTGACAGTTCTACAGACCTATGCAATTCATCCAGATTTCATGAATCAAATAATTAAATAATCTCTACAGTTTACAGTTATAGTATCTTAACTAAATGCCTTGTTTATAAGAACCTATATACAGCTGAGGTCATAAGTTTACACACGCCTTACAGAATCTGCAAAATGTTAATAATTTAAAAAAAAAGAAAAGAAAAAGATGGATCATAAAAATGGCATTTTGTTTTTTACTTAGAGCTGCCCTGAATAAGCTATTTCACACAACAGATGTTTAAATATAGTACATTATTTACACAAATGAACCAATTCAAAAGTTTACATATGCTTGATTCTTAATCCTGTGCTGTTATCTGGATGATCAATGACTGTTTTTATGTTTTGTGATAGTTGTTCATGAGTCCCTTGTTTGCCCACTGTTTTTCAGAAAAATCCTCCAGGTCCTGCACATTCTTTGCTTTTCCAGCATCTTCTGTATATTTGACCCCTTTCCAACAGTGGCTATATGATGCTGAGATCCATCTTTTCACACTGAGGACAACTGGGGGACTCATACACAACTATTACAAAAGGTGCAAACATTCACTGATGCTCAAGAAGGCAACGCACTACACTGAGAGCCAGGGGGATGTAAACTTTTGAGCAGGATGATTGGTGCAAATTGTTATTATTTTGTATAAAGATCTTATTTTTTCATTTAGTATTGCCCTTCAGAAGCTACATAAGATATTTACATGTTTCCCAGAAGACAAAATAATAATAATTTACACAGATCATCCTGTTCAAAATTTTGCATCTTTTGTAATAGTTGTGTCTGAGTCCCTCAGTTGTCCTCAGTGTGAAAAGATGGATCTCAACATCATACATCAACATTACTGTTGGAAAGAATGTGCAGGACCTGGAGGATTTTTCTGAAGAATAGTGGGCAGTTTAACTGCTCAGGACAAACAAGGGGCTCATGGACAACTATCCCAAAACATAAAAACATTTCACTCATTGATGATCCAGGTACCAACACACACTATTAAGAATCAAGAGTATGTAAACGTTTGAACTGGTTCATTTGTGTAAATTCAGTTATTATTTTGTCTTGTGGACTATATGTAAACATCTGCTATGTGAAATAGCTTATTCAGAGCAGTACTAAATAAAAAACAAAACGCAATTTTTATGATCCCTCTTATTTTTTTTAAATTTCTAAATTCTTATTTTTCAGGTTCTGCAAGCCGTATGTAAACTTATGACCCCAATGGTAGTAACTGTAAAGTCAGTAGAGTGAATGATCATTAATTTTGCCCCAAATAGCAACTCAGATATTCTGCAAATAAACGTTTGTCCTATACATGATGCAGTAAGTGCAAAGATGTTTAAAATACATGAAAACACATATAGTATATTCCAATTTAATGGAATGTTCAGACCTTGGTCAGAGAAAAGGATTTTAATAGGACTTTTTGTAAACATTGAACAGTGGTCTCTTACAAGCAGTGAAACATAAAATAACCAGAAAATACATATATTTAGGGACTAAATTAAAAAATAAAAAAAGGAACAGAATCTTGGTTCAGCCCAGTAATTGACATCCAGAACACACAATATCTAAAACTTTCTTCCCATGTCTAAAAACTTCTACCTACCCCATGTCTAAAACCTTCTACCTACCCCATGTATAAAACCTTCTACCCTCCCCATGTATAAAACCTTCTACCCTCCCCATGTCTAAAACCTTCTACCCTCCCCATGTCTAAAACCTTCTACCCACCCCAAGCCTTCTACCTACCCCATGTCTAAAACCTTCTACCCACCCCAAGCCTTCTACCTACCCCATGTCTAAAACCTTCTACCCATCCCAAGCCTTCTACCTACCCCATGTCTAAATCCTTCTATCTACCCCCATGTATAAAACCTTCTACCCTCCCCATGTCTAAAACCTACTATCTACCCCATGTCTAAAAACTTCTACCTACCCCATGTCTAAAACCTTCTACCCTCCCCAAGCATTCTACCTTCCCCCTGCCTAAAACCATCTACCCACCCCAAGCATTCTACCCTCCCCATGCCTAAAACCTTCTACCCTCCCCATGTCTAAAACCTTCTACCCACCCCATGTCTAAATCCTTCTATCTACCCTCATGTCTAAAACCTTCTACCTACCCCATGTCTAAAACCTTCTACCCTCCCCATGTCTAAACCCTACTACCTACCCCATGTCTAAAACCTGCTGCCCATGTCTAAAACCTTACCTATCCCATAACCCTAACCCTAACTCTATGTCTAAAACCTTCTGTCCATGTCTAAAACCTCACCTAACCCCTAAAGCTAACCCTCCCAATGTCTAAAACCTTCTATCTACCCTATGGCTAAAATCTTTTGCCCATGTCTAAAACCTTCTACCCACCACATGTCTAAAACCTTCTTCCCTCCATGTCTAAAACATTCTGCCCACATCATGTCTAAAACCTTCTACCCATCCCATATCCAAAACCTTCTCCCTACCCCATGTGTAAAACCTTCTACCCTCCCTATGTCTAAAACCTTCTACCTATCCCATGTCTAAAACCTTTTGCCCATGTCTAAAACCTTCTGCCCACCTCATGTCTAAAACATTCTACCCATCCCATGTCTAAAACCTTCAACCTACTCCATGTCTAAAACCTTCTACCCACCACATGCCTAAAACCTTCTACCTACCCAATGTCTAAAACCTTTTTCCAATGTCTAAAACCTTCTGCCCGCATCATGTCTAAAACTTTCTACAAATGTCTAAAACCTTCTATCTACTCTATGTCTAAAACCTTTGCCCATGTCTAAAACCTTCTACCCACGACATGTCTAAAACATTCTTCCCTCCATGTCTAAAACATTCTACCCATCCCATGTCTAAAACCTTCAACCTACCCCATGTCTAAAACCTTCTACCCTCCACATGCCTGAAACCTTCTACCTATGCCATGTCTAAACCCTTCTACCCTCCCCATGTCTAAAACCTTTTGCCAATGTCTAAAACCTTCTATCTATCCCATGTCTAAAACCTTCTGTCCACATCATGTCTAAAACTTTCTACAAATGTCTAAAACTTTCTACCCACCCCATGTCTTAGACCTTCTACCTACCCCATGTCTAAAACCTTCTACCCTCCGCATGTCTAAAACCTTCTACCCTCCCCATGTCTAAAACCTTCTACCCTCCCCATGTCTAAAACCTTCTACCCATTTTTAAAACCTTCTATCTACCCCATGTCTAAAACCTTCTACCCTCCCCATGTCTAAAACCTTTTTCCAATGCCTAAAACCTTCTACCCTCCCCATGTATAAAACCTTCTACTCACCCCCACCCCAGGGTAATTGCTGAAATAAATTAATTCAGATAGGTCAGCATAGATCATGTAAGCATTTAAACTATTTTTTAAAAAATTTGCTTGGTAGCCCTAAAATTTAGAACATTCTTTCAAGCACAATCTCTCTCTCTGTGTGTCTTACCTGTACCAGGTGAGGCCGCGTGCGTAGTGCCGGTCGAAGAAGTGCGGCTCGGCTCCGAGCGCGCGGATGTCCGGGTGAAGCCTCAGGAACTCGAGCAGCGCGCGCGTGCCGCCTTTCTTCACGCCGATGATGAGCGCGTGCGGCAGCCTGCGCGCGCCCCTCCAGTCCTTCTCCTTCATCGAGCCCTCCGCATCCGCGCCGTCTCCCGCGCTCCTCTTCCTCCTCTTCCTCCCGTCTGCGCCGACACCAACCGTCCCGTTCCTCTCACCGTAGCGTCCGGTTCCGAGCGGCGCCTCATCGCGGCTTAAGCTGAAACTTTCTGTCACTTGGGATTCGCAGCATCGCAGAAAGTAGAGGAGGAAAGCGCACGCCACACCGACCCACAGCATGGCTACAAGTTTGGGTGCGAGTCTCCAAGGGTCCGGCGGAGGTGCGCGAGAACTTGCCATCCCTCCGAAGGGAGACTGGAGGACGCCATTGTGTTCAAGAAGTTACGGGTTTAACTTTAAAGCACCGTGAAAGTGAACGCCACCGAAAAGAGCGGAGTGTCTCCGGGTCCATGTCTGACAGCCGCTACCTCAGCGCGTCAACGCTCGCGCGCGAAAAAAAAAGAGTGTGGAAAACAGAATAAAATCAAACAGAATAAATTACAATACATAAAAATACAGCGCTCGTGCTGAGTGATCTTTGTTTCTGTCTTTCTCGCGGTGACTCTCCCAGGGGAATTACTCTCCTTGTGCTGCACTCCTTTGACGCGGGCGCATCTTAACGCTCCCTTTGATTGGAGGGTCGCAGCTGAAGGCGTGTTTCATCTCCACTGTAGCCTACTTAAACATTCAGAAGCAAAGCAGTGAGTGTGTGGAGTATGTTATGTAGCCAGGGTGTGAATGCAATGAAAGTTTTTTATGCTGTCTACTGAGCTTTGTTTGTTGTTTCTGTTTACCCAATATATATATATATATATATATATATATATATATATATATATATATATATATATATATATATATAATGTTTACAGAATTGGTGTATGACATCAAACATAAGTCGTAGTAGGTCCAAGCACAAACTAGTTCACCAAAAGTACTGAACTAATGGTCCTGAATGAACACTTAAAGTACTGAATTAACTCTAATAGTTCTCAATTAACAACTACAGTACTGAATTAACTCTAATAGCTCTCAATTAACACCTACAGTACTGAAATAACATAAACAGTACTGAATTAACACTAATAGTCCTGAACAAACACCTACAGTACTGAATTAACTCCAATAGTTCTCAATTAACACCTATATTATTTCAGTAATTGAGAACTATTAGTGTTAATTCAGTACTGTTTATGCTATTAACACTAATAGTTCTCAGTTAACACGTACAGTACTGAATTAACACATATAGTACAGAATTAGCACTAATAGTTCTGAATGAACACCTACAGCACGGAATTCAAACTAATAGGTCTCAATTAACAGCCATAGTACAGAATTAACACTAATAGTTCTCAATTAATGCCTACGGTACTGAATTGACACATACAGTACTTGATTAACATTGATAGTTCTGAATGAATACATATAGTGCTGAATTAACACAAATAGTTTTAAATTAACACCTACACTACTGAATTAACACCTACAGTACCAAATTAATACTAATAGTTTTAAATTAACATGTACAGTGCTGAATTTACACTAATAGTTCTGAATTACCATCTATGGTATTCAATTAACACTAACAGTTCTGAATTAACACCTACAGTACTGAAGTAATACCTACAGTGCTGAATTAACACTAATAGTTCTGAATGAATACCAACAGTACTGAATTAACACTAATGGTTCTCAATTAATACCTATAGTACCGAATTAACATCACCAGTGCTGAATTGATGCTAAAAGTTCTGAAGGAACACCTACAGTACTGAATTCAAACTAATAGCTCTCAATTAGCACCTACAGTACTTAAATAACACATATAATACTGAGTTAACACTAACCGTTCTCAGTTAAAATCTACAGTACTGAATTAACACATACAGTGCTGGATTAATACTGATCATTCTGAATGAACACATATAGTACTGAAATAAATAGTTTTAAATTAACACCTACACTACTGAATTAACCCTAATAGTTTTAAATTAACACCTACAGTACTGAATTTACACCAACAGTGATGAATTTACACTAATACTTCTGAATTACCATTTACAGTATACAATTAACTATAATAGTTCTGAATCTGAACACTTATAGTAATGAAGTAACACCTACAATACTAAATTTAACACCTGCAGTGCTGAATTAACACTAACAGTTCTGAATTAACATGCACAATAGTGAATTAACATTAATGCTTCCAAACTAACACCCATAGTATTGAATTTACACCTACAGTTTTAAATTAACACCTACAGTACTGAATTAAAATTATAGTGCTGAACTAACAAAAGCAGTGTTGAGGTAATATTATAGTGGTGAAGTACCCAGGTTCACAACACATCTGAATAAACATCTAGAGTGCTGAATTAACACCACTAGTAATGCATTAAAGTCATAGTGCTGACCAGTTACTGTGCTGAATTAACACTGACATTGCTGAATTAATATTAGCAGCAATGAATTAGCATTGCTCAACATCTACAGTGCTAAATCAAATATCACCATTACAGAATTAACCCCCACACTACTGAATTAACACAAATTATGCTGAATTAACTGTTCCAAGGATTATTAAAGGTGAACTTATTGCACCGTTTTGCAGTCACTAATTAACACTTCCATATAGCCAGGAGTGGCAGTAGGAATTTTGGGTCCCCAGACATGTACTGGACCCTCTGCCCCAGACAATTTTTTTTTCTCCTTGACAATACCAATTTCTGTGGGTCTCTTCTGTTGGACCCCTGTCCAAAAGCACAAGATAACAACATATTTCTTAAACTGTGAGACCAATTAGTCACAAAGAAAATCTCTGGTTAATTAAAACATAGCCACACAAGCCATGTGGGATGTTCTACTGGTCAAATGTTTTATTCTACTACATAAGAAACAGAAATAATTTGGGGTTTTGTTTGTTTGTTTGTTTGTTTGTTTGTTTGTTTGTTTGTTTGACCAGTGTGATATGAATAGTCATTTGGAACATCTCAGAGTGTAGTTCCTGCTTTGTGTATCACTTAGTTGTCACTCAACACAGTTATTCATTAATTCTTATCAGGATCTATGTGCTGGATTTCTGACAAATGCATTTGTCATCAACATTCATCTTCATGGACTCCACTGCTTGTTGGTTAAAAAAAAAATGATAGCCTTCACAGGTCTTAATGATAATATCTATAAACTAAATATCTAATACCTCTATCTATTTCAGGCATGTCCTATAGTGACATGATGTTTATATTTCTATATAATCTCATATATAATATATTCTATATAATACATTGCGTGGCCACTGGTGGTGAATACATCTGCTGTATGCTGTAATTTATTTTTGTTTCCATTCTCAGGGACCAGATGTGACCAGACCAGGGTCAAAAGGTCACATGTATCCACTTCTTAATAGTGATGATATGTGCTATATAAAGCCCAGTATAACACACGGAGCATTTTATTGGTTTTCTAATATTATATTACATATTATTTGTACATTTTGTGATGCCTTCATGTAATATGAATCTATAAATCAAATTTATTTGATGGCTATAAGCACACTTAGTGGCTTTTTAGAATGACTTGGGCTTAGCGACCAGGGTGAAGTATAGTATGTGATGATATCTTGACAGGAAAGGTTTGGTGCCTCAAAATATATTAATTTGCAATGAAGGCTGCTAAGTATGATATGATTCACAGAACAACTGGATGTAGGTAGATGTTGTCAGGAAGATCTTTGGTTCTGTTGAGTCCATGCATGACGATTAGGAGGCTGATGTGCTTGGAGATGAATGATAACCAATTACCTGTTATAAGCATAGAACAGCAGCTGTTTTCATTGCATTCTGAAGAATTTCTACTTGCAACAGCTCAGAGTGCAGCTGATGTATGTGCTAAAATGAATTTTCCTGTTTATTTTATCAATGAAAGTAGTTTCCAAGGATCATGGAACAAGGTCACCCGAGCAGTTGGGTGTCTTTTGTGTGCAGTACAAGAGCAGATTGTTGGATGATGAAGTATCCATCTATAAAAGCGTGACCCTGAGGTCAGGGCCAGTGAGCGGCACAGGTGATTTATTTCCTACTGGGGTCAAAGCAATGTTTTTATGAAACCCTAATGAGCACTAAGGCTTTATTTGTGCTACACCATATTTGTGCTGCTACACTCCGTGTCTTAAGATAGCAGTGGCCTTCATCCTTTCTGCTGATGATTTTATTCTGTGGAAGCTACATACGATGCGTAGGTAACACACCTTTTCCCAAGTTGTGTTTCCAGCACTGGTGTATGCACCAGTAGGCAAAAAGATTACAGATGCAGGCAGTTAATCTTGTGAAAGATGGGGCTGTCCGACAATACAATATATGGAGCAGCGAGTGTTACATTTCAATTAGAACTTTTTCTCTACTCAGCCCACGCGTTTTGCTTTGAGCAGTATTCTTATTAAAGAAGAACACTGTGCTTTGTGCCGTGCATTGCATTATCTCAGCCTTTGAGATGGGATTAAAACACCGTGGAGTTGTAGAAATAAGATGACAGTTTAAGCAGCCTATTAAAGTTGCTGTTTTTTGGTTAATACCCTCAGAATTCACATAAGAAATAATCAGCAAGGATCATTAGGAGAAATATCTCTAATTGGGCAACAAGCAATATATAAAACTCATTAGCAATAAGCAGACAAGCACATGTCTTGCTCTTTCTCATGAATATTTAAGATAGCTCATACATTACTGAGTGTCTTCTGTCCTTGCAGTGTTGTCTGATCCTTGTGTTTAGTCAGGATCTGACATCTTGAGTTTGAGCTAATGCTTTTTAGGGCAGCCCAGATGACTCTAGTATAAGCTGCAGGCAGATGTGTGACACCTACATAGGCATTTAAAATATCTGTTAGGTAGCCTTGATGAGTAGGAAACTGCATCTCTGGGACAGACAATGACAGAAATTCTAAGCAATGGTCTAAGCACAAGTAAAGAAACTCTGCAAAGGAAAAATGTCTTACAAAATAATAAAACAAAAACATTTCTACAAAAAAAAACATTGATTATAAAGACCAGCAAACAGTAATAAATTAAATCAAATCAATATTTGGTGTAATCAGTTTTTTCAGACATCGTAGATATCTGCCACAGTTCTTCAAGAGACTTTCGCTATTGCACTTGCATCAGTTAAAACCAGATAAAACCAGAGAGCTTTCATTATCTTTTAATCTAAAGTGAGATCTATTGCTTAATATGTTATTTTCGTTAACAGTATACAAGCATTTCTGTATAAGATTTATTATTTTTAATTCTTAGAAAGTAAATGTTTCAAAACCTACAAATTCTACCCTTTTGTACCAACAATTCTACCCTTTTCTACTGACTCGGTAATGCAGAAGACATTTTTTTATTCATATAAAACAATAAAAAAAAATTAATAAAACAAAAACAGGACTTGACTCGAACCAGGATAAAGCTCTTACTGAAGATGAATGAATGAAAATGAGGGGGCATGAGACTTTTGTATAGTACTGTAATTCTAATGAATTAAATAAGCAATGTGGCAAAGCAGGATTTACTGCCTTCTTCAAATGTGTGTGGTCTGTGCAATAAATCAAAAGTGCTTTTCTCATTTCGCACATTATACTAGGGCCGATTGCATTGACATAGCTGTAACCTTTATGGGACAGGCTTCAAGGAAGAGGCCACGTTGTAAAATAACTTGCTGTGAAAAGACATTTGACACATTATGTTCATTATTTCAATATTATGCATTTCAAATGTTCAGTCAAACGTTTATCCAATGTTAAGCCGAGGGTACTAATGTATACTTTGAGAGAAATAATATTTGTGCCAAGCATGCTTACATTTCAATTTGATACTAGTATTTCAAACTAAGTCCATCATACTCATAAAGACAGTTTACAGTTCCTATAGAAGCATTGCTAAGTATACCTTTAGGGAAGTACACTAGATGCCAGGTAAACTATTATGTATTTGTAATAGATTAAATATTCAGGTTGACTTACATATAGTAGGTCCACATTAAATTATTCATTTCTATGTATGTAAGTTATTCATTGTTTGCTTTTTTTTTTATCCCAAAGTGCATTTATAGTATACATTCAATATGTGAACCACAAAGTAAAGTACACTCAATATGCATCAAGGTATTGTACTAAATGTACTTGTAAAGAATTCTTCAGACTAGACAAGCTGTAACTTAATTTTTCCACTGAGAAAGTCCGGAGCAAAGGCTTCGCAGTTTCTTGGTAACATGACAAGCATTTTTTGTCTTGTTAACTTCAAGAGAGAGAAAACAGAGGATGGTTAGGGAACGACCAGCCTTATAGTTCCTATAACGTAAATGATAACAGAAATAAACTCGTTTCATGGGCATTCCACAAAAATAAAAATAACAATAAACCAATAATATGTATGATGTGCTAATCCCAGGCAAACTAATATGTGCGGCTAATCCCAGGCAAACTGCATGGTATGCAAGGAATAAAAGACTTCTGGACATGCTGTTACTGGCATCACCCCCACATTAATTACTTTCCTATAACAGCATAACATGCTGTGTTTTATTCCCTATTTAATGCACATGTATTTTAATAATATATGAAATGTGAAGATAATAATGAAATTTCATAATGGTGTCTTACACAATTCATATTGGGAGCCATTTGTAAGTTAACATAGTATATAGAGTTTATTTTGTCTCACAGCTGTTGCTCATGAGAACATGATATGAATCAATCAGTCTCACAGGACTGGCTCATTGGATTTATTGTATATCCGTAGCAACACTGCATTTATTTCAGGTCCTTGGGTCAGTGCTACATTGCTTTTGTTCTGACCGTCTTCTTTGTGTTGTACTCCTGCTGCTAGTCTGAAGGCCAGACGGTGGGCTAATTGTTTAGGGCGATGCTAATCAGCTGCACCACCAACATGACATGACATCTCCATTCTCCAGTCAGATGTAATTAAGCTATTTACACCCAGTTAAAGCCCAAAACGCAGATTAGAAGAATATGAGAATGGTCTACAATTGCACTTAACAACTGTCTGGTTTTACACCTTGTCTCAAAGGCAACCGGGGCTAATGAGAATTGAGAACTGAGGCTTCACAGGCAGTTCCAGATACATGAGTCCCATAAATTAATATAATCCCTTTGTGCAAATGTGTTTTCTCCTCCCATCTCCCCACTCCAGAGAGGTTTAGCCACAAAAACAAGTTCATGTGGTCAGATCAGCAAGAGTGAGACAGAGATTACTACCTGCTGAATGGCTGACCTGATTCCTACCAATCCAGAACGCATCTTGTATCATTGTTTAATAAGACTGCTGTAAATTGTGGGGATTATGGATCACTTTAGCAGGGGTTACAGAGGTACCATGGGGTGAAACATAATAACATGTGGCTAATCCCAGACAAATCTGCCTACATTTGTTCCTGGGATTAGTGAGTTTTGAGATAAAGGGCTGGTAGTCTGTTGCATTGACCTTTCATGTGGCTTTTAATATCCTACTCTTAACCACTTCCTGTGTCCTCCTGTTTGGTTTTTAAATGTCTTTTAAAGATGTGTTTTATTGTATAATGAAAAGAAGGCCAAGTACAATCCATGTGCTTGTATTTGCTACGACTTGGCTGTGAAGCACAAAACAGGTTGTGAAATATGAATGACAGTTCATATAAGCAATATGAGAATCTTTAAATGTTATGGTTCTCAGCATACCTCTCCTAGAGTATGGAGTTTCATGTATGGATCTTGAGTTTACTCGGGACTGGGAGGTAAATAAATTATCTATTGCTCTCTAAATGAGTATAGACATTTTACTAAGAGAAGTATCAATGCATCATTCTTTAATAATTAATTATACCTGGGGTGAAATACAGGTCTGGTTGTTTGGGTGAATTATCTAATGTAGGTAAAAAAAAAAAAAAAAAATAATAAGGATTAAATCTACTTCCTTGGATTAACACACCCTCTGACCTGTGAGTATACAGCTTATTGAGCTCATCCTGCACTCACGCTAGCTTTTAGTGAAAGAGAAAGAGGGGAATATTGGTTTGTGGTGAAATAATAAACCTTATGCAACAGCAATGCATTACTGAGAGAAGAGGCAGCAGCACCAGTAGCAGACTTCATCGGAATCAAATGCATTGTATCTTTATTTCAATCAATTCAAAGGTACACTTGAACTGTGCATTTACGCCCCACTAGCCCTGACCACAAAATGGAGATGATGCCACTGGCCAGGGATATTGGCAGCTATGAAAGAGACCATCAAAATATCATGATGCCCCATCAGGGAACTGAACCACTAGCTTCCTTATCACTAATGTACGAGTTGTCTCTAGTGAGACACAGCCCAGATAGTGCAAGCCTAATGCACTCTTGTTCATGACAAGTTGGATTGGCCAGCTAAGTTGTAGATATTTCTCATTGTGGAAGAGATCATTCCTGCAAAAATCTAAGCAAGTTTAAAAACAAAAGATAAAGACAATTCGGTTGACAAGTTTGGGTGCATCCAGGCCTTTAACTCAAATAGATCATTCATAATGTGTTGTTTAATTGGTGCTACTCTGCCATTGCCCTCTGACCAGATAGCTGAAGGCTGATGACCCTTTTCATTTAGACTGTCTCAGGGGCAGTGGAGTCATTGTATTTAATGGATATGATCAACACCCAGGTCACACAGCTGAAGGTAAACATGCCTCATTATGTTTACTTTTACGATAATGATTGAGGTAAAGCAGAAGCTTGGTGGAGCAACCCAGTATTTTTTTTTTTACCTTACACTACATCTATGCAGATTAAACATTATTTGAGAGTTCAGCTTACACATGGTCTTGTTGGTTACATTGTGAAAGATGGCAGACTGAAATGAAATCCTGAAGCATTGCTTTTCATCACTTTTTGAGTTCATTTTATCTCCTTGACAAGTCACACATATTACCAATTAAGAGAAGATGATCTGTCTCTTTTATATGTGCTAGTTTTCCATTTTTTCCCCTATTTGTACATACATCACAAACCTTGTCCAGGCTTAAACTCGGTCCTGCTAGGATGCCCCCAAATAACGACCCCCCACCACCACCACCACTACCACCACCATCCCCTCATCTCCACCCCTTTCTCCTGTCTATATATAAGCATGTGTGTGCAGGCCAGATGTAGATGGTATATTCCCTCTGAGACTGAAGCACCATCTGACTGAGCTGTGACATATGCTGTCTGACCCTAATGGACATCAGACGTCTCCCCATTATCCAAACACTATTGATAAAAGCTCTGGCGTCTATTTGACCATCCCAAGCTGTGTTATGTTTTATATCACTTTGCAAAATGACATTATCTGATAGAATCAGAGCCAAATCCTGTAAAGTCCATGAATGAAAGCTCATATTTTCACTATGTACTCTATTTTTCAGTATGCACAGGCTTAGATATGGAGATCACTCAGTCTCTCACTATTTCAATTTATTCATTACTGATGAATACCTGAAAAACCCATGAAGTATCTGTGACCATTTTACAACCTCACATGGCTTGCTCTCCTCTGTCAGTAGGCTATTTGCCTAGTGAAGAGTGAGGGTGTATACTCAGGTCTTTAAGCAAGGCCATGGCCGGAACACGATTGAGGCTTTTTTTTCTCCTACACTGTTTCCAAATCATGTTTTTTCATGCTCCAGCCCATAACAGGTTTCGGATCAGTGATCCTGAAAAGAGCGTGAGGCCGTCTGTCGTGTTTCTGTTGTCAGAGAGCTCTTTGTGAGATGCCATCTTTGCATACAAAATTCATTTTTACCATTTGAATGACATTTTGTTCTCTAATCTAAACCCAAAGGTGCCTGGTTAAGAGTGCAATTTTTTTAAACATATGTAGATCTCCTAATGTCATTTCTAATATTTAACATAATTATATATAGTGGATATAAAAAGTCTACACATTCCTGTAAAATGGAATGTTTCTGTGATGAAAACAAATGAAACCAAGATAAATCATGTCAGAACTATTTCCACCCTCAATGTGAAATTACAATGTATGAAAATTAAGTGAAAAACAATCAGAAACATTTTAGGGAAAAAAGAAAAAGAAAAAATTACAATAACCTAGTTAAATAAGTGTGCACACCCATAAACTAACACTTTGTTGAAGCAGCTTTTGATTTTATTACACCACTCAATCTTTTTGGGTAAGAGTCTATCAGCATGGCACCTCTTAACTTGGCAATATTTTCCCACTCATTCTTGCATTATAGATCCTTTATGGATCAAACATTATAGATCCGTCAAATTGTGAGATCCATCTCCTGTGCACAGCCCGCTTCAGGTCACCCCACAGATTTTTAGTTGGATTCAGGTCTGGGCTCTGGCTCGGAGATTCAAAAACATTGATCTTCTTTTGGTTAAGCCATTTCTTTGTTGATTTGGATGTATGCTTTGGGTCATTGTCATATTGAAAGGTGAAATTCCTTTTCATCTTCAGCTTACTAGCAGACACCTGAATGTTTTGCACTAAAATTGCCAGGTATTTTAGCTATTCATGATTCCCTCCACCTTGATAAAAAGCCCCTGTTCTGGCTGAAGAAAAGTAGCCCTAAAGCATGATGCTACCACCCTCATGCTTCACCGTGGGTATGGTGGTCTTTTGATACATACCTTTTGGAATTAGTCTCATCAGACACATTTTGTCACATGGTTTGGGGTAGTTTAGTTGGGCTTGGATGTTTTTTTCTGAGAAAGGGCCTCCATCTAGCCACCTACCACATAGCGCAGACATGTGAAGAATACGAGAGATTCTTCATTGTTGTCATATGCAGAGAGTAATCAGTACTTGTCAGATGTTCCTGAAGCTCCTTTAATGTTACTGTAGGTCTCTTGGCAGCCTCCCTGGTAAGGTTTTGTCTTGTCTTGTCTTGTCCTTTTATAAATTCTGGAGGGACGTCCTGCTCTTGGTGATGTCACTGTGGTATTCCATTTTCTCTATTCGTTGATGATGGATTCACGGTGTTCCATGGTACATCTAATGTTTTGGAAGTTCTTTTCTAACCCTCTCCTGCTCGAGATCTTTCGACAGTGAGATACCATACAGGATTTGTAAGCTCTTTATGGACCATGGCTTCAGCACTCGGATGAAACCAAGAAGATGTAAAGAAAATCCTATAGTAACAGCTGGTCTTTATATGATGTTAATTAGAATTATTTCATTGATGACAGCTGTATGATGATTACTTTTGAACATGAGATTGAATGTGATTGGTTCATTCTGAACACTGCCACATCTCCAATTATAAAAGGGTGTGCATACTTATGCAACCAGGTTATTGTAACTTTTTTTTTTCCTGTTTTTCCCTAAATCGTTTCTGATTGTTTTTCACGTAATTTTTATATGTTGTAATTTCACATTGAGGGTTGAACAAGTTTTCACACGATTTATCATGATTTCATTTTTTCATCACAAAAAAAGTGCCATTTTAACAGGGCTGTGTAGACTTTTTATATCCACTGTATGTATGGTCTATATGCAGACATTTAGAGTATCTTTCATATTTATCATATATTTTATGCACATAATTTTAGATGTATGAGTGGCACTCTTTTACTGCACTCTTTGTATTGCAGTATATAACTGAAATATTACTATTACTATTACTAATTCAAGATCTTAGGAGTGTAAGGTTTTATATTGTAAATATGAGTTAATGTTATAAATGTGTTATTTACATGCCATTGAACATATGCGGAAAAACTTTGCAACAAAACATTGCTTAAAAAGTATACAAAATGTTGGCTTCTGAGTGGCATGACAGAAAGGTGTTCACCCAATCATCATGAAATATCATCAGGAAACAGGAAAAAGTTTGAATCCCAACAACGCCACAGCCGTCCATGTTCGGGAGCCAAAGGAGCAAAATTGGTCATGCTCTCTGAGTGGCATACTCTCTCTCCCCTGTCAATCACAGCAACAGTAGCCATTCATGGGTGTCTGTGCTCTCATGTATGCAAAAGAGGGTAGTTAGCACTTTCCTGTGTGTGTGTGTGTGTGTGTGTGTGTTACTTTGCCCTGTGTTGCAGCATGAGCAGCAGTTCAAAAAGATATGGTTGGCTGGCTTGGAAACATGTGTTAGCCTTCACCAGTAGCTTTCCTGGTTGGTAGCTGTTGTGTGATAGAGGAACATATGCATTCCTACAATTTTCCAATAAAGCAAATTTGGATGGCGTGAGGTTTTGTATACTAGAGTTAGGTTTAGTCAAAAACAAACTAATAAGCATATAGCTAAGAGTCTTGCTCAAGTGTACATAAGAAAGAAAAGCAGTAATCTATAATCCTGCTTAATCCTGACAAATAAAATGCAAACAAGCATATAACATAAAATGCACATTCAGAAAATAATTGCAGTTTCTGCTTTCTTAAGATTAATTTGCACATTATGGTATTACAGATAACACTTTTGGTCTGTGACAGCTTATATTATATGCTGTCACACATGGAGATAGATGTAAGTGTATTGTATATTGAACATTAAACTGAAGATTGGTCTCTTAATAACTTAATACATTTCTTCAAGTTTGCCTTCTCTCAGGATATTGAGATCATAAATCCAAGCCAATGAGACTTTCCCTTTATAGTGACAGCATTGGCTGCTTCAGTGAAGCCTCAGAAAGACAGCAATACATTTTACAAATCATCACACAGAGATGAATTAATTTCACTGTCCAACCTACTGGCTTTCTCAATGACTCCGCCTTGGTCTGATATAAGAGCTGTAATGTTGCTTGTTGTGCTTTGCTGACATTTTACTGACATTTTAGTCTGCCCTAGCTTGTGGAGGTTCGTCCACAATAAGGTGGACCTGAATTCTGCAACCTCAACATTGTTGAGGTCCTTGTCTCTGGACCTGAGAAAGCTGGCATCTTGGCTGCAGAACTACCAGAAATAGAAGACGTTAATTGACCAGGTGCGGTCCGTTCCCTCGTTACTTCAAGACAAATGAAGCAGACAAAACGTCTGGAGTTGATTTCAGGTATTGAGTTGGCATTTGGCAGTTGTTCGACTGGAGCTACCAATATGAAGTCCAAGGAGATCTCAATGCAAGTGAAGGATGGCATCATTAGGCTGAAAAAACAATATAAATCTATAAGAGAGATAGCAAAAACCTTAGGTGTGGCCAAATCAACAGTTGGGTACATTATTAAAAAGAAAGAAAGCACTGGTGAGCTCAACAACATCGAAAGGCCTGGAAGACCACGGAAGACAACTAGTTTCAAGTTTCAAGTTTAATTTATTTATATAGCACCATTTATAACAGCAGCAGCTGACCAATGTGCTTTACAGCA